>JAYESA010001332.1:0-49973 GCA_036927795.1 Iris macrosiphon | reverse complement strand
GGCGTAGAGTGGTGAAAACGAGTTTAGATGGGTAAAATATGGTATAAATCGGACGTATATGGTGAAAAAAAGTACATATGGGTGATTCAATCGAAATATGGTTTAGATATGGGCGTAGATTGGCGAAACAGAGTATAAATGCATAACCCTGGCAGAAATAAGTTATAAAAGTGGCCTAGAGATTTGTGAAAACGACTATTTAAATATGATTCTAACTGAAATAAGGTTTTAATTTCTCGTAAACTAGTAAAAACGAGTATAAGTAAACGATTCTAACTGAAATATAGTTTAGAGTGAGCGTATAATGGTGGAAAACGAGTATCGATTGGTGATTCTAACTGAAATATGGTACAAAATGAACGTAGAATCGTGAGAACCGGTATAGATGGGCGATTCTCACCAAAATATGGTATAAAATGGGCATAGGTTGGTGAAAACGAGTTATATAATAGCGATTCTAACCGAAATGAGTTTTCAAAGGCTCGTAGAATGGTGGAACGAGTATGAATGAGTGGTTCTAACCAAAATATGGTTTAGAATGAGCACACAATGATGAAATCGAGTATGGATGGGGCATTTTAACTGAAATATGGTAATCAAACAGGCGCGGAATGGTGAAAACGAGTATAGATGGGTGATTCTAACCGAAACACGGTATAGAACAGGCTCTAGAATGGTAGGAAAGCGGATAGATGGGTGATTTCAATCTAAATGTTTAGAATGGACGTCGATTGTAACCGTGTATAGTTGCATAACTGTAACCGAAATAAAAAGTGGCACAGATTTATGGAAACGAGTATAGAAATAAGTCCTAACCGAAATACGATTTCAAATCCTCGTAAGATAGTGAAAATGAGTTTAAAATTATTGATTCTATCCGAAATAAGGTATAGAAGTGGCCTAGATTAGTGGAAAGAGGTATATAGATGTTATTCGAATCGAAATATGGTTTAGAAAGAGCATACAATGATGAAAACGAGTATAGATGGATGATTCGAGATGTAGAATAACCGCAGGATGATGAAAATGAGTATAGATGGGTAATTCCCACCGAAATATGGTTTAGAATGAGCGTACGATGATGAAAACTAGCACAAATGGGCGGTTTTAACCGAAATAAGGTATAGAAGTGGCCTAGATTAGTTGAAACAAGTATATAATTGTGATTCTAATCAAAATATGGTGTAGAATGAGCGTACAGTAATAAAATCGAGTATAAACGCCTATTTCTAACCGAAAAATGGTTTAGAAAGAGCGTACATCGATAAACATGAGTACAGATCGGTGATTAAAGGAGCAGAATAAACGTACAATGATAAAAACAATTGTAGATGGGTGATTCTTACCGAAAATACGGTAGAACGCGGTCATAGACTGGTGAAAACGAGTATAAAGGAGTTATTCTAACCGAAATATGGTGTAGAATGAGCCTACAATGATGAAAACGAGTGTAAATGGGTGATTCTAACTGAATTCTTGTATCAAACTGGCGTAAAGTGGTGAAAACGAGTTTAGATGGGTGAAATATGGTATAAATCGGACGTATATGGTGAAAACAAGTACATATGGGTGATTCCAATCGAAATATGGTTTAGAATGGGCGTAGATTGGCGAAACAGAGTATAAATGCATAACCCTGGCAGAAATAAGTTATAAAAGTAGCCTAGAGATTAGTGAAAACGACTATTTAAATATGATTCTAACTGAAATGAGGTTTTAATTGCTCGTAAACTAGTGAAAACGAGTATAAGTAAACGATTCTAACAGAATATAGTCTAGAGTGAGCGTATAATGGTGAAAACGAGTATCGATTGGTGATTCTAACTGAAATATGGTACAAAATGAACGTAGAATCATGAGAACCGGTATAGATGGGCGATTCTCACCAAAATATGTATAAAATGGACATCGGTTGGTAAAAACGAGTATATAATAGCGATTCTAACCGAAAATGAGTTTTCAAAGGCTCGTAGATGGTAGAACGAGTATGAATGAGTGGTTCTAACCGAAATATGCTTTAGAATGAGTACACAATGATGAAATCGAGTATGGATGGGGCATTTTATACTGAAATATGGTATCAAACAGGCGCGGAATGGTGAAAACGAGTATAGATGGGTGATTCTAACAGAAACACGGTATAGAACAGGCCTAGAATGGTGAGAAAGCGGATAGATGGGTGATTTCAATCTAAATGTTTAGAATGGACGTCGATTGTAACCGTGTATAGTTGCATAACTGGTAACCGAAATAAAAAGTGGCACAGATTTATGGAAACGAGTATAGAAATAAGTCCTAACCGAAATACGATTTCAAATTCTCGTAAATAGTGAAAACGAGTTTAAATTAGTGATTCTAACCGAAATAAGGTATAGAAGTGGCCTAGATTAGTGGAAACAGGTATATAGATGTTATTCGAACTGAAATATGGTTTAGAAAGAGCATACAATGATGAAAACGAGTATAGATGGGTGATTCGAGATGTAGAATGACCGCACGATGATGAAAACGAGTATAGATGGGTAATTCCCACCGAAATATGGTTTACAATGAGCGTACGATGATGAAAACCAGCACAAACTGGGTGGTTTTAACCGAAATAAGGTATAGAAGTGGCCTAGATTAGTTGAAACAAGTATATAATTGTGATTCTAATCGAAATATGGTGTAGAATGAGCGTACAGTAATAAAATCGAGTATAGACGCCTAATTCTAACCGAAATATGGTTTTAGAAAGAGCGTACATCGATAAACATGAGTACAGATCGGTGATTCAAGGAGCAGAATGAACGTACAATGATAAAAATAAGTGTAGATGGGTGATTCTTACCAAATACGGTAGAAAACGGTCATAGACTGGTGAAAACGAGTATAAAGGAGTTATTCTAACCAGAAATATGGTGTAGAATGAGCCTACAATTATGAAAACGAGTGTAAATGGGTGATTCTAACTGAATTCTTGTATCAAACTGGCGTAGAGTGGTGAAAACGAGTTTAGATGGGTGAAATATGGTATAAATCGGGCATATATGGTGAAAACGAGTACATATGGGTGATTTCAATCGAAATATGGTTTAGAATGGGCGTAGATTGGCGAAACTGTCACTACCACATTCCGAAAACAGGGGGTAATTTCGACTTTTTACAATATTTAATATTATGGTAGTTATAATTAAGTAATTGCGTGATAATTATTTGTTTTGAATAATTATGTGTGATGAGTAATAAAATATAGTATTAGATGCAGTGCTCATTTAATTTAGCTAGTAGACTAGACCTAGAAGCCCAGTAGATGACCACCTGTCCGAATTATAGAGTTCTGTATTTATTATTTTATCTAAAATTTAATATTTGGAGATTGTAATTTATTTCCGTATTTTATTTAATATTTTTGCGCATTGCCTTTGCGTCAATATTTGGAGCGCTACCCTGACTTTTATCTTCCAACAAAATTCACAATCTTGCTCTAGACATGCCCACCTTCCTTTTTGCTATTTTTGCAACTCATAATTATGCTCTCTGTGCATTATTTCTGGCCGCACAAAAATCGTCGCGGACGTTTATTTTTAAATCCCTATTTTGTATCGTTGTGCGTTCCAATCGAAAATTGGAGGCAATCTTGACCTATTTTTCGTGCGGCCCAAATTAGGGTAATATTCGGTTCTGAGTCTTCTTCATTATTGGTATTGATGACCTGACCTGATTTTGGCTCCATGTACTCATAATTAATTGTTGAACACAACTTGCATTTATTTCTATTTAAATTGAGGATACTAGTTAAACCAATTCTAAAATCCCAATTTAATTCCAGTGCCCTGCTATTTAAGCCCGTACCCAACTTACAGCGTCCCCTGACCCTACAAAACACCGGACCCCGAATCGCCCGCCAAATTTTTGCCATTTCATGTGTTTGTACAATTTCCCAAATTTAAGGGGGTTAAATTACAAATTGGCATTTTGTGCCAACATCTAATTATTTTAACCAATGAGGAATCCTTAATATTTTAATTAAACCTCACCCTAAATCCCCCATGAATTATTTTCCCTTATGTTCAATCTAGACCACTCATTTAGAGGGTCAATCACAACCCTCCATCAAAATCCCCTCATCCTATATAATGACATGTCTACCTCAAACCCTAATCCCAAGAAACCTAGGATTCCCCACCTTCACAAGCCCACACATCCCCTCTCTCATACGTATGTAATTTCTTCTCTCCTTCTTCCTTCTTCTTCTCATTTCTTTTCCTTCTTCTTCTTCCCCTTCTTCTCCTTTTCATTATTTTTTGAATTCAAATTTAAAGAAGGGGGGAGAATACTGTTCATTTCCCCCCATCACTACTGTTCAGCCGGCGGTCCCTGTTCCCTGCGGGCTGTACTCCACCCCGGCGGATGCTGCCGCTGCCAACTCCTCCATCTCCTCCTCCATTCCTCAGCCCCACCAAGCCGCCGACCCGCTGGCCTACCCCTTCGTCCCCGTGGTCCGGCCACCCTGTCCGGCTGCTCCCCACAACTCCCTCCGGCGACTCCGGTCTGCACCCCCGCTGTCAAGCTCCGGCAACTCCCCCACCATCAACACCATTCACAACCACCACTTCCCCCCATTCATCCCCGGCCGGCGCTGCTCGACGAGTCCGGCGGCCCGCTCCAGTCCTCCCTGCTGCGCTCGAGCCCTCTCCCTCTGCTCTTCCTCCCTCCGTCCGAGACAGCTTCCTCCGGCCAGACGAACAACCCCGACCGGGCCCAGACTTTCCACTGCGCTTCTCTACATCTCTGCAACCGGCCGAGCCCGACGCTGCATCTCCCCCTGCTCTTCCATCAAGCCCGGCCATAACCACCTCGCCCCGGCGGCCGTACTCCGGCCAGTCCCCCATCACAGTAAGTCCCTCTCCCTCTTCCTACTTTGGTTATATATATATATATATATATATATATATATATATATATATATATATATATATATGTATGTATATATTTATATACATACGTATATACGTATATGTATATAAATAGTATTATTTAATTAATGCTTTAAATACATGTATATGAATAGTTTAATTAGTATTGTATATGTATGGGTTAGTTAACATGTAGATGTATGGTATATAGATATATTTAGTGTATTCTATGTTAATATACATGTATTTGTATATATTATTTAATGTGTATGATAATATACGTATATGTATAATTAATTCATATGCATATGTATAAAGCTAATTAATGGGTAAAAATATTATTTTGGTAAAATGTAGGTATGTGTGTAGGTATTTAATGTATACTAGGTATAATTTTTAGTTAATGTTTTAGTATCTGTATTTGTTAAATTTAATGATGGTAAATATATACATATATTTTGTATAAGTAATTAGTATATTCTTAATGTATATTTTGTATAAGCATTAGTGTATTCTTAATATAAATTGGTATGTACATGCATACATGTATATATATAGTATAAACTCTATGGGTGTATTAGTCTTAGTATATTTTAATAAAGATGTTAACAATATATATATTGTAAAGTGTATTTTGGCATATATATGGTACATAATTGTTCAACTAATATATATATATATATATATTATACATGAATTAAATGGTATATATATATTGTATATGTGGTGATTTTGGTGCAAGTATGTATATAGTATAATTATTATTTTGGTATACAAATATATATGTGTATATATATTTTGTATGGGTATATATTTAATAAAAACGTATTTTGGTATAAATGAACAAATATGTTAATAACCGTATTCTGGTATCAATGTATATATGTAGAGTTATATTTTCATATTGGTATATATATTTTGTATAAAACCTTAGCATATTTTTAATAGATATATATACATATATTTTGTATATGTATTTAATTTGATATATATATTGTCAGTACATATGTTAATTTAGATACGTATAATTTTGTATCTATCTACTAGGTGATCCTAGGTGACCAGTATCCTACCTAGAGTAGTCCCAAATTCTGTATTTCTTCTGTGTGTTAGGGTAGCATCTGATGCAAGTGTTATAATTGTGATATATTTATAGGACTGTTGGTTTACCCAGGGGATACTCTGGAACAGGACATCCATAAATACCAGCTAAGGACCCAAGGCAAGTACATTCTCTGATAATTTCTAATTCTTGATAATTTCTATAAGTTCAATGATCTTGAAATGTTACAACTGAATCTTTGACACTGTGCTACACGGACTAGTATATAACCTGGATCTGCAGTCATGAGATGTTACCTTGATTATCGTATTGACATTGTATACGACATGTATATTAGACATCGTACATGATAGACTTGACTTGCTCGTGTATCGTGACATGTCATGGTTGGATCCACAGTACTAGTTGGGGGCGGGGAAGTAGTTAGTAAGAAATGTGATCATAACCTCTTATTGTAGTATAAAAATTGTAAGTGTTAATCATGCTCTTCACCCATGATTAGCCAGGCCCTGTAGCTATCGTAAATGTTCCCAAGCCGATCACATTTTGAAACTACTATTTCAAACACTTAGAATAGATTACAGTTCCCTATTTTAAATCATATGCTACATCACCCGTATATGATACTGTTCCTTGTTCTTTTATTTCCATACATGCACTGACTGTATCATATTGCCTATTGCCTGTCTCTTTACATTGCCTGTCTCTCTTAAATTGCCATCGCATTTATTTCACTATCTTCTCAGTAGCTAGCATGACATGTTTTATTGTATTATAGACATTATCAATTAATGAAACTGTTATTTGAGAGTGTTGCTTTGCTCCTTCCTGACTGGAAATATTTTTCCAGACTATGCCTTAGAGGACCGCTGTCTGACACTTTATGGACCATATGGTGAGTAGCTGCAGACTTGGTAGTTAGTTGTGATTCCGGGAGATCTAGTCGGAATTACTAATCTTCTAGTTAGTTTCTTTCAGTAGTTTTTTGGTACCGGATTTGTCTCCGGCATTTTGATGAGACTTGGATATTGTTGAGTTAGAATATTACTTGTGGACTTGTGTTGTGTTTAATTTTAGTTTTACTATTCGAAATCTTATCGTGCTGTAATCCTGTGATTGAGTATGTGTTCATCTTATTTGTGTCATCCGTACCTCCTAATGGAGATTGGATGCTTGCGTGACATTAGTTAGATAGTATCAAGACCTTGACAGCGTTCTACCGCCGATGCTGCGGCGTAGGCTGGACGTACCCACGCACTCGTGCCCCTAAACCAGGTGCGGGTCGTGACACGTTTTTAGTGGTGGCCCATGCACTTCGCGAGTTGTGCGATGTCGTAGTAGTGTGACATCCTTGTTATACTACTGCGTGCCTGCAATAGGATCTAGGACATAGGATACTAGGACGAGAGCAAATACTCAATCACAATTCCTTGAGAGATTCCTGGGATGACCCCTGAGAATCTTGTTATAATTTCCAATTTAAAATCATTCCCTTGTTCCGTCCATTCTCACTTATTGATATTGAATTTGATTGTTGTTGATTAGTTATTAAATTAGGATTTTGGTTTCACTTGTTGATTGTTGATTAGGTATTAAATTAGGATTTTGGTTTCAGTATAGGGTTTGATTTCATATCAAGATATATTTACAGACTAATTTATGGTATTACTTGATGACACATGTCGATGAGGACAGTGAGGAAGATAACACTAGGGCTATTGGACTACTAGATATGGATTTAAATTTTAATTTGAAGATTGAGAATGAATTGCATTTTTGAATTTTGAGAAGTAGAGATATTGTCATTAAAACTTTTTGAGGATTCAGATTTGATTCAATGAACATAGACAAAACTGTAAAGATTTTTAGTGATTAAGTTTTATTTCAGTATTTAAATAATTAACCTTGAGGAAAGTGTATGCAATTTACCTTAAAATTTTATTCGAGGAGTTATTTTGAGGAAAATTTATCTGAGGATAAGATTTTATAGTGGGAGAGATATATTAGTATACAATAGATGAGATGCATGTGTAAGGATCTGTTGGCTTGAGTATAATTGAGATCTCACTGCCCACTGACTTGGGTGTCCATTTAAGATTGTATTAGAGAGAGCAGTATTTAACAAAGAGTGTTGCATTTGATATGCACTTGGGTGATAAGAATAACTAGCATCAACTGTTGCAGTAGGTAAGGAAGCTAGCAGTGAGTATGTTTCTAGTAGAACTGTGGTACCAAGGGGATAGATGTATCAGACCATGGATGTATCTTTGACCTGTGCAATCCCAGCTAGGAATGTTATTCCAATCTATTTATCTTGAATGTTGCTTCTTTAGAACTGTACTGTCCTCCCTTGATGATATCGCATTTTGCCTAAATTGATTCTTTGGGATCTGTCTTCAGGATGTCGCCGCAGACAAGGTCTATGAGAGCGGGAACATCAGCTTTAGAGGGGTCTGCCACCTCTCCACCTGATGGACAGACAGCCGTAGTACCTCCTACATCTCCGATACACGTAGGTGATCCTCCTCCTCCACCTGTTCAGAGGATTGCCGCAGACGTGACGGACAACCTTCCTCCTCCACCGACTCCGACTCCCGGAAGTTTGCCCATTGACGGAACGCAGATGTTTACCTTGATCCAGGGCATGGTAGATGCCCAGAGAGTGACGGCAGATGCTCAGCGAGTTCAAGCTGAGGCTCAAAGGGTGCAAGCAGAAGCGCACCAGGCACAAACCGAGCTGATGAAAGAAAACATGGAGAATGCTCATCAAGTGACTCTCCAAGCTTTGGAGAGAGTAGCACAGTACCAGCAGTTTCCTGGCCAGCAGCAGCAGGGATCAGGTACTATAGTGGATTTCAAAAGGATGATGCCTCGAGAGTTCAAAGGCACCGAAGGGATACTCTACGCTGATGACTGGCTAGAGGATATAGAGAGAAGCCTGCGATTGACCCAGATTCTGGAGAACTTGCAGATAGAAGCCGCTGGAAGTCAGATGTTCGATATCGCACTCACGTGGTATCGTACGGAGCCGAGAATTACTGCGCAAGGACTTACTTGGGAGACCTTCAAGGAACTCTTCAAGGAGAAGTTCTTTCCCGACGTGGCATTGGGAACCTTGGAAAGTCAGTTTCATGACTTAGTTCAAGGAAACATGTCGGTCGACGAGTACGCTGCAGAATTCTGTAGATTGAGCCATTTTGCATCGTCTATGATTCTGGACCCAGGAGATCGAGCCCGGAAATTTAGGAAGGGACTGACAAGAGAGATTCGGTCACGTACTTCTGGTCGTCGTACCGCTACCTATGAGGCTATCTTGATGGATGCTCAGATCGCAGAAGAGGATCTGGATCTCAGGCCTAAGAGGAGCCACAATACTTTTGGAGATACAAATGATAGCGCAGGACCAGCCAAGCATCCCCGTATTCAGCACCAACAGCAGTACCAAGTACCATTCTATATTCAGCAACAACCATACATTTCAGCATCCACCGCAGTACCTAGCACCAGTTCCTATCCAGCAACATCCATGGGAGTATCAGTATCAACAGCAGTACCAGGCACCAATTCATGTTCAGCAGGATCAGCAACAGCCTCCAAGAGAGACACAACAGACTTGTCATTTCTGTAAGAAGCCAGGTCACCTTTGGGAGAGCTGTAGAACGAGGCTAGGACTTTGTTTGCACTGCGGCGCTGCGGGCCATCGGGTAAAGGATTGTCTTCTAGCCCCTTATCTTCCCGGCCAGCGCGCAGCTTCAGACTATAGAGATCCAGTTAGGCTACCTGTGGAACCGTATATTGCTCAGCACCCGCAAAGGGAACCACCCCAGCAGGGCGGGCATTTGCGATGACGGTCGAGGAGACCGATACTGCAGGTAATGTGTTGGCAGTTTCTGTTCTTTCCTTTATTCTGTTCCTACCTATTTGATGGATTGATTGCTTAGTACAATAGTTGTATGCATGATTTTCTTGTTAGAATGTAGTTAGTAGTACCCCTGATGCATAGACTGCAACACCATAACAAATGAGACCATAACCATGTATGTTCCCCCTAGATTGTATGTGGTATGACTATAGGTAGAATTTTCTTAGACCGTGATTATTGGTGTTGACTGTAGTAAAGATTCATGAAGAGGTTATTACTTGACAAGAGGAACAAGATGATTAAAATTCGAGGATGAATATTGATTTAAATAAATGGTTAAGAAATTAACATGGCATAATTGGTGGTTTATTAATTCCAGGAAAGATTATGACATGATTAAATGGATTATTAAAATTTGGAAATTTTGGGAGACTATCATCATATTTATTTGATTGCAAGTTAGGATTTTTTGAATTTTATAATTGGATGTTGCATTTGGAGAATCCTTAAGTATCATATTGTTGAGCATTTTGAGGAAGAGGAAATCGAGAAATAAAATTTAGATGGATAAATGTTTAAATTTAAATTTGTGGGACGAGATTTCATTTTATACTTGTGCATTGAAAAATCAAATTTAAGGAGTGAATATTAAATTCCGAGTATTGAATTATTAACAAAAACTTTCAAGGAAATTTTGATGGACTTTGATTTTTACTTTGAGGATTTTTCAGGTTATACAACAATTTTAGAATTTTGAAATTACGAAAGGACATTGTGGATTATTAAAAGATTTCATGGATGATAAATTTAAATTTGAGGGAAATAATAATGTGTATGAGTAAACACTACTTTGAGGATTCTAAATTTCGAGGACAAAATTCTTTTAAGGTGGGTAGACTTGTCACTACCACATTCCGAAAACAGGGGTAATTTCGACTTTTTACAATATTTAATATTATGGTAGTTATAATTAAGTAATTGCGTGATAATTGTTTGTTTAGAATAATTATGTGTGATGAGTAATTAAATATAGTATTAGATGCAGTGCTCATTTAATTTAGCTAGTAGACTAGACCTAGAAGCCCAGTAGATGACCACCTGTCCGAATTATAGAGTTCTGTATTTATTATTTTATCTAGAATTTAATATTTGGAGATTGTAATTTATTTCCGTATTTTATTTAATATTTTTGCGCATTGCCTTTGCGTCGATATTTGGAGCGCTATCCTGACTTTTGTCTTCCAACAAAATTCACAATCTTGCTCTAGACATGCCCACCTTCCATTTTGCTATTTTTGCAACTCATAATTATGCTCTCTGTGCATTATTTCTGGCCGCACAAAAATCGTCGCGGACGTTTATTTTTAAATCCCTATTTTGTATCGTTGTGCGTTCCAATCGAAAATTGGAGGCAATCTTGACCTATTTTTCGTGCGGCCCAAATTAGGGTAATATTCGGTTCTGAGTCTTCTTCATTATTGGTATTGATGACCTGACCTGATTTTGGCTCCATGTACTCATAATTAATTGTTGAACACAACTTGCATTTATTTCTATTTAAATTGAGGATACTAGTTAAACCAATTCTAAAATCCCAATTTAATTCCAGTGCCCTGCTATTTAAGCCCGTACCCAACTTACAGCGTCCCCTGACCCTACAAAACACCGGACCCCGAATCGCCCGCCAAATTTTCGTCATTTCATGTGTTTGTGCAATTTTCCAAATTTAAGGGGGTTAAATTGCAAATTGGCATTTTGTGCCAACACCCAATTATTTTAACCAATGAGGAATCCTTAATATTTTAATTAAACCTCACCCTAAATCCCCCATGAATTATTTTCCCTCATGTTCAATCTAGACCACTCATTTAGAGGGTCAATCACAACCCTCCATCAAAATCCCCTCATCCTATATAATGACATGTCTACCTCAAACCCTAATCCCAAGAAACCTAGGATTCCCCACCTTCACAAGCCCCCACATCCCCTCTCTCATACGTATGTAATTTCTTCTCTCCTTCTTCCTTCTTCTTCTCATTTCTTTTCCTTCTTCTTCTTCCCCTTCTTCTCCTTTTCATTATTTTTTGAATTCAAATTTAAAGAAGGGGGGGAATACTGTTCATTTCCCCCCATCACCACTGTTCAGCCGGCGGGCTGTACTCCTCCCCGGCGGATGCTGCCGCTGCCAACTCCTCCATCTCCTCCTCCATTCCTCAGCCCCACCAAGCCGCCGACCCGCTGGCCTACCCCTTCGTCCCCGTGGTCCGGCCACCCTGTCCGGCTGCTCCCCACAACTCCCTCAGGCGACTCCGGTCTGCACCCCCGCTGTCAAGCTCCGGCAACTCCCCCACCATCAACACCATTCACAACCACCACTTCCCCCCATTCATCCCCGGCCGGCGCTGCTCGACGAGTCCGGCGGCCCGCTCCAGTCCTCCCTGCTGTGCTCGAGCCCTCTCCCTCTGCTCTTCCTCCCTCCGGCCGAGACAGCTTCCTCCGGCCAGACGAACAACCCCGACCAGGCCCAGACTTCCCACTGCGCTTCTCTACATCTCTGCAACCGGCCGAGCCCGACGCTGCATCTCCCCCTGCTCTTCCATCAAGCCCGGCCATAACCACCTCGCCCCGGCGGCCGTACTCCGGCCAGTCCCCCATCACAGTAAGTCCCTCTCCCTCTTCCTACTTTGGTTATATATATATATATATATATATATATATATATATATATATATATATATATGTATATATTTATATACATACGTATATACGTATATGTATATAAATAGTATTATTTAATTAATGCTTTAAATACATGTATATGAATAGTTTAATTAGTATTGTATATGTATGGGTTAGTTAACATATAGATGTATGGTATATAGATATATTTAGTGTATTCTATGTTAATATACATGTATTTGTATATATTATTTAATGTGTATGATAATATACGTATATGTATAATTAATTCATATGCATATGTATAAAGCTAATTAATGGGTAAAAATATTATTTTGGTAAAATGTAGGTATGTGTGTAGGTATTTAATGTATACTAGGTATAATTTTTAGTTAATGTTTTAGTATCTGTATTTGTTAAATTTAATGATGGTAAATATATACATATATTTTGTATAAGTAATTAGTATATTCTTAATGTATATTTTGTATAAGCATTAGTGTATTCTTAATATAAATTGGTATGTACATGCATACATGTATATATATATAGTATAAACTCTATGGGTGTATTAGTCTTAGTATATTTTAATAAAGATGTTAACAATATATATATATTGTAAATTGTATTTTGGCATATATATGGTACATAATTGTTCAACTAATATATATATATATATATATTATACATGAATTAAATGGTATATATATATTGTATATGTGGTGATTTTGGTGCAAGTATGTATATAGTATAATTATTATTTTGGTATACAAATATATATGTGTATATATATTTTGTATGGGTATATATTTAATAAAAACGTATTTTGGTATAAATGAACAAATATGTTAATAACCGTATTCTGGTATCAATGTATATATGTAGAGTTATATTTTCATATTGGTATATATATTTTGTATAAAACCTTAGCATATTTTTAATAGATATATATACATATATTTTGTATATGTATTTAATTTGATATATATATTGTCAGTACATATGTTAATTTAGATACGTATAATTTTGTATCTATCTACTAGGTGATCCTAGGTGACCAGTATCCTACCTAGAGTAGTCCCAAATTCTGTATTTCTTCTGTGTGTTAGGGTAGCATCTGATGCAAGTGTTATAATTGTGATATGTTTATAGGACTGTTGGTTTACCCAGGGGATACTCTGGAACAGGACATCCATAAATACCAGCTAAGGACCCAAGGCAAGTACATTCTCTGATAATTTCCAATTCTTGATAATTTCTATAAGTTCAATGATCTTGAAATGTTACAACTGAATATTTGACACTGTGCTACACGGACTAGTATATAACCTGGATCTGCAGTCATGAGATGTTACCTTGATTATCGTATTGACATTGTACACGACATGTATATTAGACATCGTACATGATAGAGTTGACTTGCTCATGTATCGTGACATGTCATGGTTGGATCCACAGTACTAGTTGGGGGCGGGGAAGTAGTTAGTAAGAAATGTGATCATAACCTCTTATTGTAGTATAGAAATTATAAGTGTTAATCATGCTCTTCATCCATGATTAGCCAAGCCCTGTAGCTATCGTACATGTTCCCAAGCCGATCACATTTTGAAACTACTATTTCAAACACTTAGAATAGATTACAGTTCTCTATTTTAAATCATATGCTACATCACCCGTATATGATACTGTTCCTTGTTCTTTTATTTCCATACATGCACTGACTGTATCATATTGCCTATTGCCTGTCTCTTTACATTGCCTGTCTCTCTTAAATTGCCATCGCATTTATTTCACTATCTTCTCAGTAGCTAGCATGACATATTTTATTGTATTATAGACATTATCAATTAATGGAACTGTTATTTGAGAGTGTTGCTTTGCTCCTTCCTGACTGGAAATATTTTTCCAGACTATGCCTTAGAGGACCGCTGTCTGACACTTTATGGACCATATGGTGAGTAGCTGCAGACTTGGTAGTTAGTTGTGATTCCGGGAGATCTAGTCGGAATTACTAATCTTCTAGTTAGTTTCTTTCAGTAGTTTTTTGGTACCGGATTTGTCTCCGGCATTTTGATGAGACTTGGATATTGTTGAGTTAGAATATTACTTGTGGACTTGTGTTGTGTTTAATTTTAGTTTTACTATTCGAAATCTTATCGTGCTGTAATCCTGTGATTGAGTATGTGTTCATCTTATTTGTGTCATCCGTGCCTCCTAATGGAGATTGGATGCTTGCGTGACATTAGTTAGATAGTATCAAGACCTTGACAGCGTTCTACCGCCGATGCTGCGGCGTAGGCTGGACGTACCCACGCACTCGTGCCCCTAAACCGGGTGCGGGTCGTGACAGAAACAGAGTATAAATGCATAACCCTGGCAGAAATAAGTTATAAAAGTGGCCTAGAGATTAGTGAAAACGACTATTTAAATATGATTCTAACTGAAATGAGATTTTAATTGCTCGTAAACTAGTGAAAACGAGTATAAGTAAACGATTCTAACAGAAATATAGTCTAGAGTGAGCGTATAATGGTGAAAACGAGTATCGATTGGTGATTCTAACTGAAATATGGTACAAAATGAACGTAGAATCGTGAGAACCGGTATAGATGGGCGATTCTCACCAAAATATGGTATAAAATGGGCATCGGTTAGTGAAAACGAGTATATAATAGTGATTCTAACCAAAATGAGTTTTTAAAGGCTCGTAGAATGGTGGAACGAGTATGAATGAGTGGTTCTAACCGAAATATGGTTTAGAATGAGCACACAATGATGAAATCGAGTATGGATGGGGCATTTTAACTGAAATATGGTATCAAACAGGCGCGAAATGGTGAAAACGAGTATAGATGGGTGATTCTAACCGAAATACGGTATAGAACAGGCTTAGAATGGTGAGAAAGCGGATAGATGGGTGATTTCAATCTAAATGTTTAGAATGGACGTCGATTGTAACCGTGTATAGTTGCATAACTGTAACCGAAATAAAAAGTGGCACAGATTTATGGAAACGAGTATAGAAATAAGTCCTAACCGAAATACGATTTCAAATCCTCGTAAGATAGTGAAAACGAGTTTAAATTATTGATT
Organism: Iris macrosiphon; assembly: GCA_036927795.1. Lineage (NCBI taxonomy): Eukaryota > Viridiplantae > Streptophyta > Magnoliopsida > Asparagales > Iridaceae > Iris > Iris macrosiphon. The sequence goes on along the minus strand of JAYESA010001332.1, from coordinate 34,378 downwards.
CTAACCGAAATAAGGTATAGAAGTGGCCTAAATTAGTGGAAAGAGGTATATAGATGTTATTCGAACCGAAATATAGTTTAGAAAGAGCATACAATGATGAAAACGAGTATAGATGGATGATTCGAGATGTAGAATGACCGCAGGATGATGAAAACGAGTATAGATGGGTAATTCCCACCGAAATATGGTTTAGAATGAGCGTACGATGATGAAAACTAGCACAAATGGGTGGTTTTAACCGAAATAAGCTATAGAAGTGGCCTAGATTAGTTGAAACAAGTATATAATTGTGATTCTAATCGAAATATGGTGTAGAATGAGCGTACAGTAATGAAATCGAGTATAGACGCCTAATTCTAACCGAAATATGGTTTAGAAAGAGCGTACATCGATAAACATGAGTACAAATCGGTGATTCAAGGAGCAGAATGAACGTACAATGATAAAAACAAGTGTAGATGGGTGATTCTTACCAAAATACGGTAGAAAGCGGTCATAGACTGGTGAAAACGAGTATAAAGGAGTTATTCTAACCGAAATATGGTGTAGAATGAGCCTACAATGAAGAAAACGAGTGTAAATGGGTGATTCTAACTGAATTCTTGTATCAAACTGGCGTAGAGTGGTGAAAACGAGTTTAGATGGGTGAAATATGGTATAAATCGGGCGTATATGGTGAAAACGAGTACATATGGGTGATTCCAATCGAAATATGGTTTAGAATGGGCGTAGATTGGCGAAACAGAGTATAAATGCATAACCTTGGCTGAAATAAGTTATAAAAGTGGCCTAGAGATTAGTGAAAACGACTATTTAAATATGATTCTAACTGAAATAAGGTTTTAATTGCTCGTAAACTAGTGAAAACGAGTATAAGTAAACGATTCTAACAGAAATATAGTCTAGAGTGAGCGTATAATGGTGAAAATGAGTATCGATTGGTGATTCTAACTGAAATATGGTACAAAATGAACATAGAATCGTAAGAACCGGTATAGATGGGCGATTCTCACCAAAATATGGTATAAAATGGGCATCGATTGGTGAAAACGAGTATATAATAGCGATTCTAACCGAAATAAGTTTTCAAAGGCTCGTAGAATGGTGGAACGAGTATGAATGAGTGGTTCTAACCGAAATATGGTTTAGAATGAGCACATAATGATGAAATCGAGTATGGATGGGACATTTTAACTGAAATATGGTATCAAACAGGCGCGGAATGGTAAAAACGAGTATAGATGGGTGATTCTAACCGAAACACGGTATAGAACAGGCTTAGAATGGTGAGAAAGCGGATAGATGGGTGATTTAAATCTAAATATTTAGAATGGACGTCGATTGTAACCGTGTATAGTTGCATAACTGTAACCGAAATAAAAAGTGGCACAGATTTATGGAAACGAGTATAGAAATAAGTCCTAACCGAAATACGATTTCAAATCCTCGTAAGATAGTGAAAATGAGTTTAAATTAGTGATTCTAACCGAAATAAGGTATAGAAGTGGCCTAGATTAGTGGAAACAGGTATATAGATGTTATTCGAACCAAAATATGGTTTAGAAAGAGCATACAACGATGAAAACGAGTATAGATGGGTGATTCGAGATGTAGAATGACCGCACGATGATGAAAACCAGTATAGATGGGTAATTCCCAACGAAATATGGTTTAGAATGAGCGTACGATGATGAAAACTAGCACAAATGGGTGATTTTAACCGAAATAAGGTATAGAAGTGGCCTAGATTAGTTGAAACAAGTATATAATTGTGATTCTAATCGGGCGTATATGGTGTAGAATGAGCGTACAGTAATGAAATCGAGTATAGACGCCTAATTCTAACCGAAATATGGTTTAGAAAGAGCGTACATCGATAAACATGAGTACAAATCGGTGATTCAAGGAGCAGAATGAACGTACAATGATAAAAACAAGTGTAGATGGGTGATTCTTACCGAAATACGGTAGAAAGCGGTCATAGACTGGTGAAAACGAGTATAAAAGAGTTATTCTAACCGAAATATGGTGTAGAATGAGCCTACAATGAAGAAAACGAGTGTAAATGGGTGATTCAAACTGAATTCTTGTATCAAACTGGCGTAGAGTGGTGAAAACGAGTTTAGATGGGTGAAATATGGTATAAATCGGGCGTATATGGTGAAAACGAGTACATATGGGTGATTCTAATCGAAATATGGTTTAGAATGGGCGTAGATTGGCGAAACAGAGTATAAATATATAACCCTGGCTGAAATAAGTTATAAAAGTAGCCTAGAGATTAGTGAAAACGACTATTTAAATATGATTCTAACTGAAATGAGGTTTTAATTGCTCGTAAACTAGTGAAAACGAGTATAAGTAAACGATTCTAACAGAAATATAGTCTAGAGTGAGCATATAATGGTGAAAATGAGTATCGATTGGTGATTCTAACTGAAATATGGTACAAAATGAACATAGAATCGTGAGAACCGGTATAGATGGGCGATTCTCACCAAAATATGGTATAAAATGGGCATCGGTTGGTGAAAACGAGTATATAATAGCGATTCTAACCGAAATAAGTTTTCAAAGGCTCGTAGAATGGTGGAACGAGTATGAATGAGTGGTTCTAACCGAAATATGGTTTAGAATGAGCACATAATGATGAAATCGAGTATGGATGGGGCATTTTAACTGAAATATGGTATCAAACAGGCGCGGAATGGTGAAAACGAGTATAGATGGGTGATTCTAACCGAAATACGGTATAGAACAGGCTTAGAATGGTGAGAAAGCGGATAGATGGGTGATTTCAATCTAAATGTTTAGAATGGACGTCGATTGTAACCGTGTATAGTTGCATAACTGTAACCGAAATAAAAAGTGGCACAGATTTATGAAAACGAGTATAGAAATAAGTCCTAACCGAAATACGATTTCAAATCCTCGTAAGATAGTAAAAATGAGTTTAAATTTGTGATTCTAACCGAAATAAGGTATAGAAGTGGCCTAGATTAGTGGAAACAGGTATATAGATGTTATTCGAACCGAAATATGGTTTAGAAAGAGCATACAACGATGAAAACGAGTATAGATAGGTGATTCGAGATGTAGAATGACCGCACGATGATGAAAACCAGTATAGATGGGTAATTCCTAACGAAATATGGTTTAGAATGAGCGTACGATGATGAAAACTAGCACAAATGGGTGATTTTAATCGAAATAAGGTATAGAAGTGGCCTAGATTAGTTGAAACAAGTATATAATTGTGATTCTAATCGAAATATGGTGTAGAATGAGCGTACAGTAATGAAATCGAGTATAGACGCCTAATTCTAACCGAAATATGGTTTAGAAAGAGCGTACATCGATAAACATGAGTACAGATCGGTGATTCAAGGAGCAGAATGAACGTACAATGATAAAAACAAGTATAGATGGGTGATTCTTACCGAAATACGGTAGAAAGCGGTCATAGACTGATGAAAACGAGTATAAAGGAGTTATTCTAACCGAAATATGGTATAGAATGAGCCTACAATGATGAAAACGAGTATAAATGGGTGATTCTAACTGAATTCTTGTATCAAATTGGCGTAGAGTGGTGAAAACGAGTTTAGATGGGTGAAATATGGTATAAATCGGGCGTATATGGTGAAAATGAGTACATATGGGTGATTCCAATCGAAATATGGTTTAGAATGGGCGTAGATTGGCGAAACAGAGTATAAATGCATAACCCTGGCAGAAATAAGTTATAAAAGTGGCCTAGAGATTAGTGAAAACGACTATTTAAATATGATTCTAACTGAAATGAGGTTTTAATTGCTTGTAAACTAGTGAAAACGAGTATAAGTAAACGATTCTAACAGAAATATAGTCTAGAGTGAGCGTATAATGGTGAAAACGAGTATCGATTGGTGATTCTAACTGAAATATGGTACAAAATGAACGTAGAATCGTGAAAACCGGTATAGATGGGCGATTCTCACCAAAATATGGTATAAAATGGGCATCGGTTGGTGAAAACGAGTATATAATAGCGATTCTATCCGAAATAAGTTTTCAAAGGCTCGTAGAATGGTGGAACGAGTATGAATGAGTGGTTCTAACCAAAATATGGTTTAGAATGAGCACACAATGATGAAATCGAGTATGGATGGGGCATTTTAATTGAAATATGGTATCAACCAGGCACAGAATGGTGAAAACGAGTATAGATGGGTGATTCTAATAGAAACACGGTATAGAACAGGCCTAGAATGGTGAGAAAGCGGATAGGTGGGTGATTTCAATCTAAATGTTTAGAATGGACGTCGATTGTAACCGTGTATAGTTGCATAACTGTAACCGAAATAAAAAGTGGCACAGATTTATGGAAACGAGTATAGAAATAAGTCCTAACCGAAATAGGATTTTAAATCCTCGTAAGATAGTGAAAACGAGTTTAAATTAGTGATTCTAACCGAAATAAGGTATAGAAGTGGCCTAGATTAGTGGAAACAGGTATATAGATATTATTCGAACCGAAATATGGTTTAGAAAGAGCATACAATGATGAAAACGAGTATAGATGGGTGATTCGAGATATAGAATGACCGCACGATGATGAAAACGAGTATAGATGGGTAATTCCCACCGAAATATGGTTTAGAATGAGCGTACGATAATGAAAACTAGCACAAATGGGTGGTTTTAACCGAAATAAAGTATAAAAGTGGCCTAGATGAGTTGAAACAAGTATATAATTGTGATTCTAATCGAAATATGGTGTAGAATGAGCGTATAGTAATGAAATCGAGTATAGACGCCTAATTCTAACCGAAATATGGTTTAGAAAGAGCGTACATCGATAAACATGAGTACAGATCGGTGATTCAAGGAGCAGAATGAACGTACAATGATAAAAATAAGTGTAGATGGGTGATTCTTACCGAAATACGGTAGAAAGCGGTCATAGACTGGTAAAAACGAGTATAAAGGAGTTATTCTAACCGAAATATGGTGTAGAATGAGCCTACAATGATGAAAACGAGTATAAATGGGTGATTCTAACTGAATTCTTGTATCAAACTGGCGTAGAGTGGTGAAAACGAGTTTAGATGGGTGAAATATGGTATAAATCGGGCGTATATGGTGAAAACGAGTACATATGGGTGATTCCAATCGAAATATGGTTTAGAATGGGCGTAGATTGGCGAAACAGAGTATAAATGCATAACCCTGGCAGAAATAAGTTATAAAAGTGGCCTAGAGATTAGTGAAAACGACTATTTAAATATGATTCTAACTGAAATGAGGTTTTAATTGCTTGTAAACTAGTGAAAACGAGTATAAGTAAACGATTCTAACAGAAATATAGTCTAGAGTGAGCGTATAATGGTGAAAACGAGTATCGATTGGTGATTCTAACTGAAATATAGTACAAAATGAACGTAGAATCGTGAGAACCGGTATAGATGGGCGATTCTCACCAAAATATGGTATAAAATGGGTATCGGTTGGTGAAAACGAGTATATAATAGCGATTCTAACCGAAATGAGTTTTCAAAAGGTCGTAGAATGGTGGAACGAGTATGAATGAGTGGTTCTAACTGAAATATGGTTTAGAATGAGCACACAATGATGAAATCGAGTATGGATGGGGCATTTTAACTGAAATATGGTATCAAACAGGCACGGAATGGTGAAAACGAGTATAGATGGGTGATTCTAACCGAAACACGGTATAGAACAGGCTTAGAATGGTGAGAAAGCGGATAGATGGGTGATTTCAATCTAAATGTTTAGAATGGACGTCGATTGTAACCGTGTATAGTTGCATAACTGTAACCGAAATAAAAAGTGGCACAGATTTATGGAAACGAGTATAGAAATAAGTCCTAACCGAAATACGATTTCAAATTCTCGTAAGATAGTGAAAACGAGTTTAAATTAGTGATTCTAACCGAAATAAGGTATAGAAGTGGCCTAGATTAGTGGAAACAGGTATATAGATGTTATTCGAACCGAAATATAGTTTAGAAAGAGCATACAATGATGAAAACGAGTATAGATGGGTGATTCGAGATGTAGAATGACCGCACGATAATGAAAACGAGTATAGATGGGTAATTCCCACCGAAATATGGTTTAAAATGAGCGTACGATGATGAAAACTAGCACAAATGGGTGGTTTTAACCGAAATAAGGTATAGAAGTGGCCTAGATTAGTTGAAACAAGTATATAATTGTGATTCTAATCGAAATATGGTGTAGAATGAGCGTACAGTAATGAAATCGAGTATAGACGCCTAATTCTAACCGAAATATGGTTTAGAAAGAGCGTACATCGATAAACATGAGTACAGATCGGTAATTCAAGGAGCAGAATGAACGTACAATGATAAAAATAAGTGTAGATGGGTGATTCTTACCGAAATACGGTAGAAAACGGTCATAGACTGGTGAAAACGAGTATAAAGGAGTTATTCTAACCGAAATATGTTGTAGAATGAACCTACAATGATGAAAACGAGTGTCAATGGGTGATTCTAACTGAATTCTTGTATCAAACTGGCGTAAAGTGGTGAAAACGAGTTTAGATGGGTGAAATATGGTATAAATCGGACGTATATGGTGAAAACGAGTACATATGGGTGATTCCAATCAAAATATGGTTTAGAATGGGCGTAGATTGGCGAAACAGAGTATAAATGCATAACCCTGGCAGAAATAAGTTATAAAAGTGGCCAAGAGATTAGTGAAAACGACTATTTAAATATAATTCTAACTGAAATGAGGTTTTAATTGCTCGTAAACTAGTGAAAACGAGTATAAGTAAACGATTCTAACAGAAATATAGTCTAGAGTGAGCGTATAATGGTGAAAACGAGTATCGATTGGTGATTCTAACTGAAATATGGTACAAAATGAACGTAAAATCGTGAGAACCGGTATAGATGGGCGATTCTCACCAAAATATGGTATAAAATGGGCATCGGTTGGTGAAAATGAGTATATAATAGCGATTCTAACCGAAATGAGTTTTCAAAGGCTCGTAGAATGGTGGAACGAGTATGAATGAGTGGTTCTAACCGAAATATGGTTTAGAATGAGCACACAATGATGAAATCGAGTATGGATGGGGCATTTTAACTGAAATATGCTATCAAACAGGCGCGAAATGGTGAAAACGAGTATAGATGGATGATTCTAACCGAAACACGGTATAGAACAGGCTTAGAATGGTGAGAAAGCGGATAGATGGGTGATTTCAATCTAAATGTTTAGAATGGACGTCGATTGTAACCGTGTATAGTTGCATAACTGTAACCGAAATAAAAAGTGGCACAGATTTATGGAAACGAGTATAGAAATAAGTCCTAACCGAAATACGATTTCAAATCCTCGTAAGATAGTGAAAACGAGTTTAAATTAGTGATTCTAACCGAAAAAAGGTATAGAAGTGGCCTAGATTAGTGGAAACAGGTATATAGATGTTATTCGAACCGAAATATGGTTTAGAAAGAGGATACAATGATGAAAACGAGTATAGATGGGTGATTCGAGATGTAGAATGACCGCACGATGATGAAAACGAGTATATATGGGTAATTCCCACCGAAATATGGTTTAGAATGAGCGTACGATGATAAAAACTAGCACAAATGGGTGATTTTAACCGAAATAATGTATAGAAGTGGCCTAGATTAGTTGAAACAAGTATATAATTATGATTCTAATCGGGCGTATATGGTGTAGAATTAGCGTACAGTAATGAAATCGAGTATAAACGCCTAATTCTAACCGAAATATGGTTTAGAAAGAGCGTACATCGATAAACATGAGTACAGATCGGTGATTCAAGGAGCAGAATGAACGTACAATGATAAAAATAAGTGTAGATGGGTGATTCTTACCGAAATACGGTAGAAAGCGGTCATAGACTGGTGAAAACGAGTATAAAGGAGTTATTCTAACCGAAATATGGTGTAGAATGAGCCTACAATAAAGAAAACGAGTGTAAATGGGTAATTCTAACTGAATTCTTGTATCAAACTGGCGTAGAGTGGTGAAAACGAGTTTAGATGGGTGAAATATGGTATAAATCGGACGTATATGGTGAAAACGAGTACATATGGGTGATTCCAATCGAAATATGGTTTAGAATGGGCGTAGATTGGCGAAACAGAGTATAAATGCATAACCCTGGCTGAAATAAGTTATAAAAGTGGCCTAGAGATTAGTGAAAATGACTATTTAAATATGATTCTAACTGAAATGAGGTTTTAATTGCTCGTAAACTAGTGAAAACGAGTATAAGTAAACGATTCTAACAGAAATATAGTCTAGAGTGAGCGTATAATGGTGAAAACGAGTATCGATTGGTGATTCTAACTGAAATATGGTACAAAATGAACGTAGAATCGTAAGATCCGGTATAGATGGGCGATTCTTACCAAAATATGGTATAAAATAGGCATCGGTTAGTGAAAACGAGTATATAATAGCGATTCTAACCGAAATGAGTTTTCAAAGGCTCGTAGAATGGTGGAACGAGTATGAATGAGTGGTTCTAACCGAAATATGGTTTAGAATGAGCACACAATGATAAAATCGAGTATGGATGGGGCATTTTAACTGAAATATAGTATTAAAAAGGCGCTGAATGGTGAAAATGAGTATAGATGGGTGATTCTAACCGAAACACGGTATAGAACAGGCTTAGAATGGTGAGAAAGCGGATAGATGGGTGATTTTAATCTAAATGTTTATAATGGACGTCGATTGTAACCGTGTATATTTGCATAACTGTAACCGAAATAAAAAGTGGCACAGATTTATGGAAACGAGTATAGAAATAAGTCCTAACCGAAATACGATTTCAAATTCTCGTAAGATAGTGAAAACGAGTTTAAATTAGTGATTCTAACCGAAATAAGGTATAGAAGTGGCCTAGATTAGTGGAAACAGGTATATAGATGTTATTCGAACCGAAATATGGTTTAGAAAGAGCATACAATGATGAAAACGAGTATAGATGGGTGATTCGAGATGTAGAATGACCGCACGATGATAAAAATGAGTATAGATGGGTAATTCCCACCGAAATATGGTTTAGAATGAGCGTACGATGATGAAAACTAGCACAAATGGGTGATTTTAACCGAAATAAGGTATAGAAGTGGCCTAGATTAGTTGAAACAAGTATATAATTGTGATTCTAATCGGGCGTATATGGTGTAGAATTAGCGTACAGTAATGAAATCGAGTATAGACGCCTAATTCTAACCGAAATATGGTTTAGAAAGAGCGTACATCGATAAACATGAGTACAGATCGGTGATTCAAGGAGCAGAATGAACGTACAATGATAAAAACAAGTGTAGATGGGTGATTCTTACCGAAATACGGTAGAAAGCGGTCATAGACTGGTGAAAACGAGTATAAAGGAGTTATTCTAACCGAAATATAGTGTAGAATGAGCCTACAATGATAAAAATGAGGGTAAAATGGGTGATTCTAACTGAATTCTTGTATCAAACTGGCGTAGAGTGGTGAAAATGTGTCACGACCCGCACCCGATTTAGGGGCACGAATGCGTGGGTACGTCCAGCCTACGCCGCAGCATCGGCGGTAGAACGCTGTCTAGGTATTGATACTATCTAACTAATGTCACGCAATTATCCAATCTCCATTAGGAGGCACGGATGTCACAAATAGATGAACATATACTCAATCACAGGATCACAGCACGATAAGATTTCGAAACAGGAATTAAAATCTAACACAACACAAGTCCACAAGAAAACTTAACTTAACAATATCCAAGAATCATCAAAATGCCGGAGACAAATCCGGTACCAAATAGTCTACTTAAGAACTAACAATAATAGTAATTTTCAGCTAGACCTCCTGGAATCACAACTACTACCAAGTCTGCAGCTACTCACCATAAGTGTCGGACAGCGGTCCTCTAAGGCATAGTCTGGAAAAATATTTCCAGTCAGGAAGGAGCAAAGCACAATCTCAAATAACAGTTCCATTAATTGATAATGTCTATAATACAATAAAACATGTTATGCTAGCTACTGAGAAGAAAATGTAATGACAGTTTAAGAGAGACAGGCAATGTAAAGAGACAGGCAATAGGCAATATGATACAGTCAGTGCATGTCTAAAAATGGAAGAACAAGGTACAGTATCATATACGGGTGATGTAGTATATGATTAAAGATAGAGAACTGTAATCTATTCTAGGTGTTTGAAATAGTAGTTTCGAAATGTGATCGGCTTGGGAACATGTACAGTAGCTACAGGGCCTGGCTAATCATGGGTGAAGAGCATGATTAACACTTATAATTTTATATACTACAATAAGAGGTTATGATCACATTTCTTACTAACTACTTTCCCGCCCCCAACTAGTACTGTGGATCCAACCATGACACGTCACGATACACGAGCAAGTCAAGTCTATCATGTACGAGGTCTAATATACATGTCGTGTACAATGTCAATACGATAATCAAGATAACATCTCATGACTGCAGATCCAAGCTATACTAGTCCGTGTAGCACCGTGTCAAAGATTCAGTTGTAACATTTCAAGATCATTGAACTTATAGCAATTATCAAGAATTGGAAATTATCAGAGAATGTACTTGCCTTGGTCCTTAGCTGGTATTTATGGATGTCCTGTTCCAGAGTACCCCCTGGGTAACCCAACAGTCCTATAAACACATCACAATATGACATTTGTATCAGAAACTATCCTAACACACAATAGAAATACACTGGCCTCAGGGCCATGCCAGGCAGGGCACTAGTCAACTAAGGTCATCTAGTAGGACTACGTATTTAAATAAACATCTTATTAATTAATATATATATAATTTCCATCCATTACATTTATAGATATATGTATAAATATATATATACTTTAAAATAAATGATTCTTGTATGTATATATAAACATAATAATTTGTACTTACAATATTTTATACATGCACCAATTTAAATGTGTTTACAATATATATACATATATATTCCTTTTAAAATTACCTATTTGATTTATACTAGTGTATACTCACATATATGCCAAAAATACATTTTAGAATTTATACTAGCATATACTTTTTATTTAATAGATATTATAAAAATAACCCAATGTATATATATATACCATACATATCCATGTATACATTAATTTAAATTACATAATTACATAATTACATACATACATACATTATATATCTACAATATTAAGTATACAATAGAATTTCAATAATACATTTATATACTAATACAAAAATATATACTCTACATTATGTATTTTAAATATTAATTAAATAAATGCTATTCGTAAAAATATTAATTTGATACATACTCAATTATACAATTTAATAAATAATTAATATACTTATACATTGATTAATATGCCAAATATTTACATTAAATAATTACCTACAATACATATACATTTAGTATATATATACACACATATATATTTACGTATATATATACACATATATATTTACATTATACCAAATTAATCTATATACACATTAATTTGCTTGTACATATGCATTATGAATTAATCATACATATACACATTTCATCACACACATACACATATATTTTCACAGTGAAAGAGGGAAGAGGGAGAGGAGAGGAACTTACTGTGAGGGGGCCGGCCGGAGTCTCGCCGGACAGCAGCAAGGGCCGCCGGAGTTGGCACTGGTGAAGGGGGTGGTGATTGAATGGGTGAATGATGTAGGTGGAGCTGTCGCCGGGCCGGAGGGGAAGAGGGAGAGCAGCAGCCCGGAGCAGTAGAGGCCGGAGTACGGCCTGGGTGCAGTCGCAGCGCCGCCGTGGATGGGGACTGTGCGGGTGGCAGCAGCGGGTCGGATAGGCCGCTGGGTCGGGCCGGAGTTCAGAGGCCGCGGGGAGGATGGTTGAGAAGAGGGAGGGGCAGCCACAGCACGGTGAAGCTGGCCGCCTGGGTTGGCCGCCGGGCTGTCGGGCAGCGGACTGGATGGCCGCCGGAAGCACAGGGGAATGGTCGGGCTGGAGGAGCTCGACAGCAGGGAGCCGCCGGAGTTGCTGTACACAGGGAGGAGTTGGAGAAGTGGATGGATGGACGGATGGAGGAGGAGCACGAGCAGCAGCGAGGTTGCCTGGGAAAGAGGCTGCCGGTGGTGGTGATGATGGTAGATGGAGAAAATGGAGGTGGTGGCGGTGTACGGTGCAGATGGGGGAGAGCCGCCGGACCAGATCGGAGGGGCCGCCGATCGGATGGTGAAGGGGGTGGGTGAACAGTGTTCCCCCCCTTCCCTAATTTGAATTTCAAATGAAAAAGAAAGAAAAATTTTAAAGAAGAAGAAGGAAGGAAGAAGGAGAAGAAGAAAGGAAGGAGAAGAAAATTACAACGTAGGAGAGAGGGAGGAGACTTGAGAGGGGGTGTTGTTTTCTAGGTTTCTAGGGATTAGGGTTTGAGGGTGACATGATATTAAATAGGATGAGAGAGGGTGTGATGTAGGGTGAGGATTTGACCCACTTAAATGAGTGGCTAGGATGGAACATGAGGAAATTTAATTCATGTGGGAAAATAAAGGTGAGGTTTAATTAAAATATTTAGGATTCCTCATTGGTTAAAATAATTGGGTGTTGGCACAAAATGCCAATTTGTGATTTAACCCCCTTAAATTCGGGAAATTGCACAAACACATGAAATGACGAAAATTGGGCGGGCGATTCGGGGTCCGATGTTTTGTAGGGTCAGGGGACGCTGTAAGATGGGTATGGGCTGAATTTGCAGGGTACTGGAATTAATGGGGATTTTAAAATCAGATAAAATGAATCCTCAATTTAAATAGAAATAAATGCAAGTTGTGTTCAACAATTAATTAGGAGTACATGGAGCCAAAATCAGGTCAGGTCATCAATACCAATATTGAAGAAGACTCAGAACAGAATATTTCCCTAATTTGGGCCGCACGAAAAATAGGTCAAGATGGCCTCCAATTTTCGATTGGAACGCACAACGATACAAAAATAGGAATTTAAAAATAACGTCCGCGACGATTTTTGTGCGGCCAGAAATAATGCACAAAGAGCAAAATTATGAGTTGCAAAAATAGCAGAATGGAAGGCGGGCATGTCTAGGGCAAGATTGTGAAATTTGTTGGGAGACAAAAGTCAGGATACTGCTCCAAATATCGAAGCAAAGGCAATGCGCAAAAATATTAAATAAAATACAGTAATTAATTACAATCTCCAAATATCAATTCTAAATAAAAATAATAAAATCCAGAATTCTATAATTCGGACAGGGGTTCGTCTACTGGGCTTCTAGGTCTAGTCTGCTAGCTAAAATAATTAACACTGCATATAATTATATATTTAATTACACATCACATAACTATTAAATTAAATACTATCATGCAATAATTTAATTATAACTACAATAATATTAAATATTGGAAAAAGTCAAAATTACCCCTGTTTCAGAATGTGGTAGTGACAAAACGAGTTTAGATGGGTGAAATATGGTATAAATCGGGCGTATATGGTGAAAACGAGTACATACGGGTGATTCCAATCAAAATATGGTTTAGAATGGGAGTAGATTGTCAAAACAGAGTATAAATGCATAACCCTGGCAGAAATAAGTTATAAAAGTGGCCTAGAGATTAGTGAAAACGACTATTTAAATATGATTCTAACTGAAATGAGGTTTTAATTGCTCGTAAACTAGTGAAAATGAGTATAAGTAAACGATTCTAACAGAAATATAGTCTAGAGTGAGCGTATAATGGTGAAAACGAGTATCAATTGGTGATTCTAACTGAAATATGGTACAAAATGAACGTAGAATCATGAGAACTGGTATAGATGGGCGATTCTTACCAAAATATGGTATAAAATGGGCATCGGTTGGTGAAAACGAGTATATAATAGCGATTCTAACCGAAATGAGTTTTCAAAGGCTCGTAGAATGGTAGAACGAGTATGAATGAGTGGTTCTAACCGAAATATAGTTTAGAATGAGCACACAATAATGAAATCGAGTATGGTTGGGACATTTTAACTGAAATATGGTATCAAACAGGCGCTGAATGGTGAAAACGAGTATAGATGGGTGATTCTAACCGAAACACGGTATAGAACAGGCTTAGAATGGTGAGAAAGCGGATAGATAGGTGATTTTAATCTAAATGTTTAGAATGGACGTCGATTATAACCGTGTATAGTTGCATAACTGTAACCGAAATAAAAAGTGGCACAGATTTATGGAAACGAGTATAGAAATAAGTCCTAACCGAAATACGATTTCAAATTCTCGTAAGATAGTGAAAACGAGTTTAAATTAGTGATTCTAACCGAAATAAGGTATAGAAGTGGCCTAGATTAGTGGAAACAGGTATATAGATGTTATTCGAACCGAAATATGGTTTAGAAATAGCATACAATGATGAAAATGAGTATAGATGGGTGATTCGAGATGTAGAATGACCGCACGATGATGAAAATAAGTATAGATGGGTAATTCCCACCGAAATATGGTTTAGAATGAGCGTACGATGATGAAAACTAGCACAAATGGGTGGTTTTAACCGAAATAAGGTATAGAAGTGGTCTAGATTAGTTGAAACAAGTATATAATTGTGATTCTAATCGAAATATGGTGTAGAATGAGCGTACAGTAATGAAATCGAGTATAGACGCCTAATTCTAACCGAAATATGGTTTAGAAAAAGCGTACATCGATAAACATGAGTACAGATCGGTGATTCAAGGAGCAGAATAAACATACAATGATAAAAATAAGTGTAGATGGGTGATTCTTACCGAAATACGGTAGAAAGCGGTCATAGACTGGTGAAAACGAGTATAAAGGAGTTATTCTAACCGAAATATGGTGTAGAATGAGCCTACAATGATGAAAACGAGTGTAAATGGGTGATTCTAACTAAATTCTTGTATCAAACTGGCGTAGAGTGGTGAAAACGAGTTTAGATGGGTGAAATATGGTATAAATCGGACGTATATGGTGAAAACGAGTACATATGGGTGATTCCAATCGAAATAAGGTTTAGAATGGGCGTAGATTGGCGAAACAGAGTATAAATGCATAACCCTGGCAGAAATAAGTTATAAAAGTGGCCTAGAGATTAGTTAAAACGACTATTTAAATATGATTCTAACTGAAATGAGATTTTAATTGCTCGTAAACTAGTGAAAACGAGTATAAGTAAACGATTCTAACAGAAATATAGTCTAGAGTGAGCGTATAATGGTGAAAACGAGGATCGATTGGTGATTCTAACTGAAATATGGTACAAAATGAACGTAGAATCGTGAGAACCGGTATAGATGGGCGATTCTCACCAAAATATGGTATAAAATAGGCATCGGTTGGTGAAAACGAGTATATAATAGCGATTCTAACCGAAATAAGTTTTCAAAGGCTCGTAGAATGGTGGAACGAGTATGAATGAGTGGTTCTAACCGAAATATGGTTTAGAATGAGCACATAATGATGAAATCGAGTATGGATGGGGCATTTTAACTGAAATATGGTATCAAACAGGCGCGGAATGGTGAAAACAAGTATAGATGGGTGATTCTAACCGAAACACGGTATAGAACAGGCTTAGAATGGTGAGAAAGCGGATAGATGGGTGATTTCAATCTAAATGTTTAGAATGGACGTCGATTGTAACCGTGTATAGTTGCATAACTGTAACCGAAATAAAAAGTGGCACAGATTTATGGAAACGAGTATAGAAATAAGTCCTAACCGAAATACGATTTCAAATCCTCGTAAGATAGTAAAAATGAGTTTAAATTTATGATTCTAACCGAAATAAGGTATAGAAGTGGCCTAGATTAGTGGAAACAGGTATATAGATGTTATTCGAACCGAAATATGGTTTAGAAAGAGCATACAACGATGAAAACGAGTATAGATAGGTGATTCGAGATGTAGAATGACCGCACGATGATGAAAACCAGTATAGATGGGTAATTCCTAACGAAATATGGTTTAGAATGAGCGTACGATGATGAAAACTAGCACAAATGGGTGATTTTAATCGAAATAAGGTATAGAAGTGGCCTAGATTAGTTGAAACAAGTATATAATTGTGATTCTAATCGAAATATGGTGTAGAATGAGCGTACAGTAATGAAATCGAGTATAGATGCCTAATTCTAACCGAAATATGGTTTAGAAAGAGCGTACATCGATAAACATGAGTACAGATCGGTGATTCAAGGAGCAGAATGAACGTACAATGATAAAAACAAGTATAGATGGGTGATTCTTACCGAAATACGGTAGAAAGCGGTCATAGACTGATGAAAACGAGTATAAAGGAGTTATTCTAACCGAAATATGGTATAGAATGAGCCTACAATGATGAAAACGAGTATAAATGGGTGATTCTAACTGAATTCTTGTATCAAATTGGCGTAGAGTGGTGAAAACGAGTTTAGATGGGTGAAATATGGTATAAATCGGGCGTATATGGTGAAAATGAGTACATATGGGTGATTCCAATCGAAATATGGTTTAGAATGGGCGTAGATTGGCGAAACAGAGTATAAATGCATAACCCTGGCAGAAATAAGTTATAAAAGTGGCCTAGAGATTAGTGAAAATGACTATTTAAATATGATTCTAACTGAAATGAGGTTTTAATTGCTTGTAAACTAGTGAAAACGAGTATAAGTAAACGATTCTAACAGAAATATAGTCTAGAGTGAGCGTATAATGGTGAAAACGAGTATCGATTGGTGATTCTAACTGAAATATGGTACAAAATGAACGTAGAATCGTGAAAACCGGTATAGATGGGCGATTCTTGTCACGACCCGCACCCGGCTTAGGGGCACGAGAGCGTGGGTACGTCCAGCCTACGCCGCAGCATCGGCGGTAGAACGCTGTCTAGGTCAAGTACTATCTAACAATCTCACGCTAGTATCCAACTCCATAAGGAGATTCGGATAATACTATAAAATTATTCACAACATACTCAATCACAACTACAGCACGATAGGAAATGAAGAAATAAAAGAATACAGCACGAGTCTAAAGACAACAAAATCATACCTGCAATCATTAACTTCCAATCCCCAAGTGTGTCGGAACCAGTCTACTAATGTCACAGTCTGGAAAAATATTTTCCAGTCAGGAAGGAGCAAAGTACATCTCTAAATAGCAGTTCTATATAAATGACATAAACTATGTAGCAGTTCTAGATGGAAACATACCAGATGCATGTATAAGTACGAGAAATGTACAATGAGAGAAATACTGAAAATACTGTAAGTAAATGCAGGAAAAGAAACATATGTCAAAGAGCAAGAGATACTATGACTCAGTGTGTGAGTACTAGCTTTAACATGTGATCGGCTTGGGATCTTGATCAGGCTGGTTACATGTGATTAGCTATGGTTCATATAAAGTCAGGCTAACCGTTGGTTAGCTATGGTGCATATAAAGTCAGGCTAACCGTTGGTTAGCTATGGTGCATGTAGAGATCAGGCTAATCACACGTAACAGCTATGGTTCATATAAGTGGTCAGGCCGCACCCGACGTGAGATGTGGGGTGAGCTATGGTGCATATAAAGTTGGGTATGATCACATATCTACACTAAAGTACTCCCCAAACCCCCGACTGGTATAGTAGATCCAATCATGGTACGCTATGGCACAGGATTCCCTAGGAAGGTAGCAAATCTCCCCGGGAATTAGTGTCTGTACATGCACAAGATATCAAGGAAACAAGTCTCGTACAAGCTACACCATGAATAAGGAATAACATCTCATGACGAGATCCGTGTATACCAATCCGTGTAACCATCGTGTCAAGATCATGGATATTTACACTAGATACAGTGAACATAGGAGATATCATAAATTAGAAACTAATCAGAGAATGTACTCGCCTTGGGTCCTTAGCTGGTAAAACTAATGTCCTGTTCCAGAGTATCCCCTGGGCAAACCAACAGTCCTATAAACATATCACAAGCAAAACCACATTTGCATCAGGTGCCACACTAACACATTACAAATATATGAACTCAGGGGCTCTATCAAGTATGGCACTAGTCAACTAGGGTCACCTAGTAATTTAACTATTAATCATATTATCAATAAATAATTTAATACATATATATAGGTACACATTTTTACTCTAAAATACGGTTATATATACATATATACCAATATACATTTATTTATATTAAATACCAAAACATACATTAATACTTAGTATACCAATAAAACGTATATGATATAATATATATAAGTGTCTATTAGTAATTTACAAAAATACGTATTTGGGTGTATACACTAATAGATGTATATACATATATACTTTTTATACCAAAATACATATTTGTATATATATCAAAAATAATACATAACTAATTTACACATAATAAATAACTAATTTCATACAATAAAACAATAAAACTAATTATGTTGTATTTACCAAACTAGTTACATGAATTTACTAAGCTAATTATATGAATTTACCAGACTAGTACATATTAATAAAATCAATTTATATAAATAACCAAATTACATATTAATATAACTAATTATATTAATATAACCAAAGTACATATACTAATTACATAAACTAGCTAATTACATATTAATATAACCAAATTATATAAAATAACCAGATTATATATATACTAATTACATAAACTAGCTAATTACATATTAATATAACCAAATTATATAAAATAACCAGATTATATATATACTAATTACATAAACTAGCTAATTACATATTAATATAACCAAATTATATAAAATAACCAGATTATATATATACTAATTACATAAACTAGCTAATTACATATTAATATAACCAAATTATATAAAATAACCAGATTATATATATACTAATTACATTAATTAAACTAATTATATAAAATAACTAATTATATATACTAAACTGATTATATAATTTAATTAACAAAAATAATAATTAACCAATATCAATAAACTACTTGATTAATTATAATTAACTACTAATTATATTAATTAATTAACTTAAACTAACATTTTAATTATTGATTAACTTTACTGATTAACTAACTTTACTAACTAATATAATTTACTAATTGATTAATTTAATTTACTGATTAATTACTCACTGATTAAATAATTAACTAATCTAATTATAAATAATTTATAAACTAATTATATGTTAATTATAACTAATTATATGTATACACGTATACCTATTATATATATATTGAAAATGATCTTAAGTATATACAAAAGATATATATATATATACATATACATATACCAATTTTTAAGTATTAAAAAATATACTAAATATTATACAAAATACATGCATATACATATATCAATTATACGTACACTATACATCATACTAATTTATCTACACTATACATTATATTAATTATATACACTATTTATCATATTAATTATATACAAATATACATTACCTTAGTTATATACACTAACATATAATTTATACACATGAATATATATTAAAGTGAAAGAGGGAAGAGGGGAGAGAACTCACTGTGATGGTGGTTCCGATGGTGTAGATGGATTGATGGTGGTGGTTCGAATGAGGCGGAGGAGGGCTGCGTGGCTGGACTGACAGGGGAGCGGCTTGGCCGAGATCCAGGGCGGCGGGAGGAGGAGCAGTCAGCTCGCTGCGGGTCGCCGGGAAACGAGCTACGCCAGAGGGAGTCGGGTTGAAGTTCTGTGCAGCGCCGGAAACCGCAGGGAGGAGTCGCCGCCGTGGGGGATGTCCGGCGAGGAGATGTCGGCCTGGAGCAGCGGGGTTGGGCCGGACTGGAGTCGGCCGAGCAGAGGCCAAGGGGGATCGAGGCTTGCTGCCAGCGGGTTCAGGGGGCCGCCGTCGCAGCGGGCTGACGAACGGAGGAGGGATGGCCGGACACAGCAGCCGGCGGGTCGAACGGCCGGGGTGCAGGCCGGAATGGCTGCTGAACAGGCCGGGGCAGTCGTCGCAGGGAGGTCGGGGACCGCCGGAGTTCACAGAGGGAGAGGCTGATGGAGAGCAGGCCAGCGGGAAAGTCTGCCGGAGGAACTGTGCTCGGCCGGTGCTGAAAATGGGGGGGGTGAACAGTGTTCCCCCCCTTCTCTTCTTTTGAATTCAAAATCAATGAAGGGAGGAAGAAGAAGAAAAAAAAGAAGGAGAAGAAAAAGAAAAAGAAGAAAAGAGAAGGAGGAGAAGAAGGGAAGGAGTTCACGTTGGAGAAAAATATGGGGACTTGTGAGGTGGGGGAAAACCTAGGTTATCTAGGGATTAGGGTTTTAGGATGGGACATTATATATGAAGAGGGTGTGTGGAATCTAATGGTGAGGATGCACCTCAATTAAATGGGTGGTCCATATTAAACATGAGGATTTCTTCATGTGGGTAAGGGTATTGACTAGTCAATGTTGGGCTTCTCTTTGGTCTTGGACAATGGGGTGATGACACCTACAATCGAATAATTGCAACTTAGCCCCTTAAATTCGGGAAATTGCACAAACACATGAAATGACGAAAATTGGGCGGGCGATTCGGGGTCCGATATTTTGTAGGGTCAGGGGACGCTGTAAGATGGGTATGGGCTGAATTTGCAGGGCACTGGAATTAAATTGGGATTTTAAAATCAGATAAAATGGTATCCTCAATTTAAATAGAAATAAAATACAAGTTGGGTTCAATAATTAATTAGGAGTACCTGGAGCCAAAATCAGGTCAAGTCATCAATACCAATATTGAAGAAGACTCAGAACAGAATATTTCCCTAATTTGGGCCGCACGAAAAATAGGTCAAGATGGCCTCCAATTTTCGATTGGAACGCACAACGATAAAAATAGGAAATTAAAGATAACGTCCGCGACAATTTTTGTGCGGCCAGAAACAATGTACAGAGGGCAAAATTATGAGTTACAAAAATAGCAAAATGGAAGGCGGGCATGTCTAGAGCAAGATTGTGAAATTTGTTGGGAGACAAAAGTCTGGATAGTGCTCCAAACATCGAAGCAAAGGCAATGCGCAAAATATTAAATAAAATACAGTATTTAATTTCAATCTTCAAATATTAAATTCTAAATAATAATAAAATCCGAAATTCTATAATTCGGACAGGGGTTCGTCTACTGGGCTTCTAGGTCTAGTCTGCTAGCTAAAATAAAATAAATAAACACTGCATGTAATTATATATTTAATCACACATCGCACAAATAATTATTTAAATCAAATATACTATTATGCAATTAATTAATTAAAATAACATAATATTAAATACTGAAAAAATTTGAAAATACCCCTGTTTTTAGAATGTGGTAGTGACAAGTCTACCCACCTTAAAAGAATTTCGTCCTCGAAATTTTAAAATCCTCATATTAGTATTTAATCATACACATTATTATTCCCTCAATTAATTCATCAGCCACGAATAATCCACAAGGTCTTTTCAAAATTCAAAATATGAAATTATTTGTATTCCGGTAAAAATCCTCGACATAGAATCAAAGTCCCTTTTTCATCAAAATTTCCTGAAAGTTTTTAGCTACTAATCCGATACTCAGAATTTAATATCCACTCCTCAAAAACTCAACAATATGATATTTAAGGATTCTCCAATTGTCACATTCAAATATAAAGTTCTAAAATTCATAACTTGCAATTAAATAAATACATTGCTAAATCTCCCAAAATTTCTAAATTAATAACCAATTTTAAACATGAAAAAATCTTTCCTGGAATTAATAAACCACCAATTATGCCATGTTAATTTCTTAACCATTTGTTTAAATCAATAGTTATCCTCAAATTTTTAAATCCTCGATTGTTTTATTTATGTATTTACTACCATCAAATTTAAATTCCTCAAATCATATAATCATGAACCACTCCATATTGTTATTTCACAATAAATTCCTTCAAAAATTCTATAATTATCATATCCCTAAAAATCTTCAAAATTAAATCAAATCACATTCTTATCACAATATCCTCCAAATTTTTAAGTTAATAACGAAATGCAAGAATTTAATATTCAATCCTCTAATTGAAATCCAATCAGTGCATATTTAAAAATTGAATCTCGTCCCAAATTTGGATTTAACACTAATCCATTCGTGTTCTTATCCCTCGATTTTTTTTTTCTTTTTTTCCATAATATGCAACGATGTAATACTCATGGAACCTCCAATACAATATTCAAAATATAAGTTCACAACTTGCAGTCCAAGAACTATATCGATGGCCTTCTTAAATTCCTCAAATTCAATGATAAATTCAATCATTTCATAATTTTCTAAAAATCAATGATTTAACAAAACTTCAATTACGCCATATTAAATTCCCAACTCTTTATTTAATTTAATATTTTTCCTCAAAATTTTTTTTTTTTAGGCACATTGTCTCTCTTTGTCAAGTCATAACCTCTTCGTTAATCTTTACTACAGTCAACACCAATGATCACGGTCTAAGAAAATTCTACCTACAGCCATACAACATGTAATCCTAAGGGAAATATGTATGATCATGGTGTCTTTTGTCATGGTATTTCAGTCTCTGTATCAGGGGTACTACTAACTACATTATAATAAGAAATCATGCATACAAGCTACGGTACTAAGGTATCAATCAATCAGAAGACAAAAAGAACATGAGGAAAGAAAAGAAAGAACCTGCTAATATATTACTTGCAATATCTTCTAACATAATCATAGGTCAAATGATGCATGAAAAGTTTGATACTTCTATCTCTTTAGGTACCACACTTTACTACCACCCTGGATTGACACCCAAGTCAGTTGGCAGTGAGATCTCAATCATACTCAAGTCATCAGATCCTTACACATGTATATCATCTACTCATATATTAATATTCATCTCTTATCTACCATAAAGTTAATCCTCGAAATAATCGTCAAGGTTTAACTCCTCGATCAACTTAAAAATAAATTGCATATACCTCTTCAAAATCAGATACTCAAATATCGAAGAAAATTTAATCACTTTTAAATCCTTATAGCCTTGACTATGTTTATTGAATTGAATTCGAATACTCAAAATTTAATAACATAAATCTCATCTCCTCAAAATTCTTTAAAAATTTAAGTTCATTTCCACTCTACAAATTATAATTTAATCCACAAGTATACATATACTACTCACAGTCTCTAATACTCAAGGTGCACACTAATACACTAATTGTTTACAACCTCAACTGTGTACAAAAATTGTACTGTCCGAATTATTTGCACTATCATTTCCAATAATCCAAATTATCGTCTCACATATTTTCTTCAATGATTTCTATCTATATTACTTAATACCCCAATCTATTTGTCATCACACGAAGTACTTACTGTCATTTGCTCCTTGCTCAACAAATATTTGATATAGAATCACTAGCACTATGGGTAGGGTAACGCTAGCTTCATTCTTAGATTAACTCGTCAAACTTATCACAAATCACGATCACTTGCACTTTCTATAATACCAATACTAATTATAATAACACCTATCATAGAACTATTGCTACAAGGTACTATGCTATGGGTATCTCTAGATTAATGCCTAATGCTCATATGTCCAACTAGGAAACACTTACAATCTCACAGGCAACACTCAGTCAACTAATACAAGACACAACCAAAATTGCAAGTCACTAATTATCATACTAACAAGGAATTCTCAAAGAAAATAAGCTCAAAAGGAATTGGATCAAGGATGGAAGGTATCCTTACTGCTAGTAAAGAAAAGAAGCAATGGAACAAAGTCCTGGAATAAAGAAATGGATAAGTCTTGAGATGATACTTTAAGGACCAATTTAAGATACAACCTGATAATCATACACGTCTATCCAAAATCATGACGCTCAGAATTTTCGCCACGCCAGTAAGCATAGATGCGATAAACGACCAGTTCCGTAACTATGGTATGCAACTCTATGATCATGTCATCTAGAATTCTCGCCACGCCAACCGGTATGGCTGCGAGAGACCCTAAATTTCATAACTACAGTATGTACATCCAAGTCAGGTTCCTACGTTCTCGTCACGACAGCTAATATGGCTGCGATAAATTCTAGGTTCCATAATCAAAGTAGACGTTTTACCTTTCTCACTGTCCTCATCAATATACGTCATCAGATGATACCGTAAATTTTAGCCCGTAAAATTCACCTCGATATAAAATTAAAACTCCACACGATACCAAGATTTAAAGTTTTAACAACTGGTCAACAAGAATCAAACTCAATATCAATGAGTGAGAACGGACGAAAACAAGGAGGAAGGATTTAAATTGGAAATTATAACAAGATTCTCAAGGGGTCGTCCCAGGAATCTCTCAAATAATTGTGATTGAGTATCCTCTCTTATCCTAGTATCCTAGGTCCTATGTCCTATATTCTATCGCAGGCACGCAGTAGTATAACAAAGATGCCACACTACTACGACATCGCACAACTCGCGAAGTCTGACCTGCATGGGCCACCACTAAAAACGTGTCACGACCCGCACCCGGCTTAGGGGCACGAGAGCGTGGGTACGTCCAGCCTACGCCGCAGCATCGGCGGTAGAACGCTGTCTAGGTCAAGTACTATCTAACAATCTCACGCTAGTATCCAACTCCATAAGGAGATTCGGATAATACTATAAAATTATTCACAACATACTCAATCACAACTACAGCACGATAGGAAATGAAGAAATAAAAGAATACAGCACGAGTCTAAAGACAACAAAATCATACCTGCAATCATTAACTTCCAATCCCCAAGTGTGTCGGAACCAGTCTACTAATGTCACAGTCTGAAAAAATATTTTCCAGTCAGGAAGGAGCAAAGTACATCTCTAAATAGCAGTTCTATATAAATGACATAAACTATGTAGCAGTTCTAGATGGAAACATACCAGATGCATGTATAAGTACGAGAAATGTACAATGAGAGAAATACTGAAAATACTGTAAGTAAATGCAGGAAAAGAAACATATGTCAAAGAGCAAGAGATACTATGACTCAGTGTGTGAGTACTAGCTTTAACATGTGATCGGCTTGGGATCTTGATCAGGCTGGTTACATGTGATTAGCTATGGTTCATATAAAGTCAGGCTAACCGTTGGTTAGCTATGGTGCATATAAAGTCAGGCTAACCGTTGGTTAGCTATGGTGCATGTAGAGATCAGGCTAATCACACGTAACAGCTATGGTTCATATAAGTGGTCAGGCCGCACCCGACGTGAGATGTGGGGTGAGCTATGGTGCATATAAAGTTGGGTATGATCACATATCTACACTAAAGTACTCCCCAAACCCCCGACTGGTATAGTAGATCCAATCATGGTACGCTATGGCACAGGATTCCCTAGGAAGGTAGCAAATCTCCCCGGGAATTAGTGTCTGTACATGCACAAGATATCAAGGAAACAAGTCTCGTACAAGCTACACCATGAATAAGGAATAACATCTCATGACGAGATCCGTGTATACCAATCCGTGTAACCATCGTGTCAAGATCATGGATATTTACACTAGATACAGTGAACATAGGAGATATCATAAATTAGAAACTAATCAGAGAATGTACTCGCCTTGGGTCCTTAGCTGGTAAAACTAATGTCCTGTTCCAGAGTATCCCCTGGGCAAACCAACAGTCCTATAAACATATCACAAGCAAAACCACATTTGCATCAGGTGCCACACTAACACATTACAAATATATGAACTCAGGGGCTCTATCAAGTATGGCACTAGTCAACTAGGGTCACCTAGTAATTTAACTATTAATCATATTATCAATAAATAATTTAATACATATATATAGGTACACATTTTTACTCTAAAATACGGTTATATATACATATATACCAATATACATTTATTTATATTAAATACCAAAACATACATTAATACTTAGTATACCAATAAAACGTATATGATATAATATATATAAGTGTCTATTAGTAATTTACAAAAATACGTATTTGGGTGTATACACTAATAGATGTATATACATATATACTTTTTATACCAAAATACATATTTGTATATATATCAAAAATAATACATAACTAATTTACACATAATAAATAACTAATTTCATACAATAAAACAATAAAACTAATTATGTTGTATTTACCAAACTAGTTACATGAATTTACTAAGCTAATTATATGAATTTACCAGACTAGTACATATTAATAAAATCAATTTATATAAATAACCAAATTACATATTAATATAACTAATTATATTAATATAACCAAAGTACATATACTAATTACATAAACTAGCTAATTACATATTAATATAACCAAATTATATAAAATAACCAGATTATATATATACTAATTACATAAACTAGCTAATTACATATTAATATAACCAAATTATATAAAATAACCAGATTATATATATACTAATTACATAAACTAGCTAATTACATATTAATATAACCAAATTATATAAAATAACCAGATTATATATATACTAATTACATAAACTAGCTAATTACATATTAATATAACCAAATTATATAAAATAACCAGATTATATATATACTAATTACATTAATTAAACTAATTATATAAAATAACTAATTATATATACTAAACTGATTATATAATTTAATTAACAAAAATAATAATTAACCAATATCAATAAACTACTTGATTAATTATAATTAACTACTAATTATATTAATTAATTAACTTAAACTAACATTTTAATTATTGATTAACTTTACTGATTAACTAACTTTACTAACTAATATAATTTACTAATTGATTAATTTAATTTACTGATTAATTACTCACTGATTAAATAATTAACTAATCTAATTATAAATAATTTATAAACTAATTATATGTTAATTATAACTAATTATATGTATACACGTATACCTATTATATATATATTGAAAATGATCTTAAGTATATACAAAAGATATATATATATATACATATACATATACCAATTTTTAAGTATTAAAAAATATACTAAATATTATACAAAATACATGCATATACATATATCAATTATACGTACACTATACATCATACTAATTTATCTACACTATACATTATATTAATTATATACACTATTTATCATATTAATTATATACAAATATACATTACCTTAGTTATATACACTAACATATAATTTATACACATGAATATATATTAAAGTGAAAGAGGGAAGAGGGGAGAGAACTCACTGTGATGGTGGTTCCGATGGTGTAGATGGATTGATGGTGGTGGTTCGAATGAGGCGGAGGAGGGCTGCGTGGCTGGACTGACAGGGGAGCGGCTTGGCCGAGATCCAGGGCGGCGGGAGGAGGAGCAGTCAGCTCGCTGCGGGTCGCCGGGAAACGAGCTACGCCAGAGGGAGTCGGGTTGAAGTTCTGTGCAGCGCCGGAAACCGCAGGGAGGAGTCGCCGCCGTGGGGGATGTCCGGCGAGGAGATGTCGGCCTGGAGCAGCGGGGTTGGGCCGGACTGGAGTCGGCCGAGCAGAGGCCAAGGGGGATCGAGGCTTGCTGCCAGCGGGTTCAGGGGGCCGCCGTCGCAGCGGGCTGACGAACGGAGGAGGGATGGCCGGACACAGCAGCCGGCGGGTCGAACGGCCGGGGTGCAGGCCGGAATGGCTGCTGAACAGGCCGGGGCAGTCGTCGCAGGGAGGTCGGGGACCGCCGGAGTTCACAGAGGGAGAGGCTGATGGAGAGCAGGCCAGCGGGAAAGTCTGCCGGAGGAACTGTGCTCGGCCGGTGCTGAAAATGGGGGGGGTGAACAGTGTTCCCCCCCTTCTCTTCTTTTGAATTCAAAATCAATGAAGGGAGGAAGAAGAAGAAAAAAAAGAAGGAGAAGAAAAAGAAAAAGAAGAAAAGAGAAGGAGGAGAAGAAGGGAAGGAGTTCACGTTGGAGAAAAATATGGGGACTTGTGAGGTGGGGGAAAACCTAGGTTATCTAGGGATTAGGGTTTTAGGATGGGACATTATATATGAAGAGGGTGTGTGGAATCTAATGGTGAGGATGCACCTCAATTAAATGGGTGGTCCATATTAAACATGAGGATTTCTTCATGTGGGTAAGGGTATTGACTAGTCAATGTTGGGCTTCTCTTTGGTCTTGGACAATGGGGTGATGACACCTACAATCGAATAATTGCAACTTAGCCCCTTAAATTCGGGAAATTGCACAAACACATGAAATGACGAAAATTGGGCGGGCGATTCGGGGTCCGATATTTTGTAGGGTCAGGGGACGCTGTAAGATGGGTATGGGCTGAATTTGCAGGGCACTGGAATTAAATTGGGATTTTAAAATCAGATAAAATGGTATCCTCAATTTAAATAGAAATAAAATACAAGTTGGGTTCAATAATTAATTAGGAGTACCTGGAGCCAAAATCAGGTCAAGTCATCAATACCAATATTGAAGAAGACTCAGAACAGAATATTTCCCTAATTTGGGCCGCACGAAAAATAGGTCAAGATGGCCTCCAATTTTCGATTGGAACGCACAACGATAAAAATAGGAAATTAAAGATAACGTCCGCGACAATTTTTGTGCGGCCAGAAACAATGTACAGAGGGCAAAATTATGAGTTACAAAAATAGCAAAATGGAAGGCGGGCATGTCTAGAGCAAGATTGTGAAATTTGTTGGGAGACAAAAGTCTGGATAGTGCTCCAAACATCGAAGCAAAGGCAATGCGCAAAATATTAAATAAAATACAGTATTTAATTTCAATCTTCAAATATTAAATTCTAAATAATAATAAAATCCGAAATTCTATAATTCGGACAGGGGTTCGTCTACTGGGCTTCTAGGTCTAGTCTGCTAGCTAAAATAAAATAAATAAACACTGCATGTAATTATATATTTAATCACACATCGCACAAATAATTATTTAAATCAAATATACTATTATGCAATTAATTAATTAAAATAACATAATATTAAATACTGAAAAAATTTGAAAATACCCCTGTTTTTAGAATGTGGTAGTGACAATTCTCACCAAAATATGGTATAAAATGGGCATCGGTTGGTGAAAACGAGTATATAATAGCGATTCTAACCGAAATAAGTTTTCAAAGGCTCGTAGAATGGTGGAACGAGTATGAATGAGTGGTTCTAACCAAAATATGGTTTAGAATGAGCACACAATGATGAAATCGAGTATGGATGGGGCATTTTAATTGAAATATGGTATCAACCAGGCACAGAATGGTAAAAACGAGTATAGATGGGTGATTCTAATAGAAACACGGTATAGAACAGGCCTAGAATGGTGAGAAAGCGGATAGGTGGGTGATTTCAATCTAAATGTTTAGAATGGACGTCGATTGTAACCGTGTATAGTTGCATAACTGTAACCGAAATAAAAAGTGGCACAGATTTATGGAAACTAGTATAGAAATAAGTCCTAACCGAAATAGGATTTCAAATCCTCGTAAGATAGTGAAAACGAGTTTAAATTAGTGATTCTAACCGAAATAAGGTATAGAAGTGGCCTAGATTAGTGGAAACAGGTATATAGATGTTATTCGAACCGAAATATGGTTTAGAAAGAGCATACAATGATGAAAACGAGTATAGATGGGTGATCCGAGATATAGAATGACCGCACGATGATGAAAACGAGTATAGATGGGTAATTCCCACCGAAATATGGTTTAGAATGAGCGTACGATAATGAAAACTAGCACAAATGGGTGGTTTTAACCGAAATAAAGTATAAAAGTGGCCTAGATGAGTTGAAACAAGTATATAATTGTGATTCTAATCGAAATATGGTGTAGAATGAGCGTATAGTAATGAAATCGAGTATAGACGCCTAATTCTAACCGAAATATGGTTTAGAAAGAGCGTACATCGATAAACATGAGTACAGATCGGTGATTCAAGGAGCAGAATGAACGTACAATGATAAAAATAAGTGTAGATGGGTGATTCTTACCGAAATACGGTAGAAAGCGGTCATAGACTGGTAAAAACGAGTATAAAGGAGTTATTCTAACCGAAATATTGTGTAGAATGAGCCTACAATGATGAAAACGAGTATAAATGGGTGATTCTAACTGAATTCTTGTATCAAACTGGCGTAGAGTGGTGAAAACGAGTTTAGATGGGTGAAATATGGTATAAATCGGACGTATATGGTGAAAACGAGTACATATGGGTGATTCCAATCGAAATATGGTTTAGAATGGGCGTAGATTGGCGAAACAGAGTATAAATGCATAACCCTGGCAGAAATAAGTTATAAAAGTGGCCTAGAGATTAGTGAAAACGACTATTTAAATATGATTCTAACTGAAATAAGGTTTTAATTGCTTGTAAACTAGTGAAAACGAGTATAAGTAAACGATTCTAACAGAAATATAGTCTAGAGTGAGCGTATAATGGTGAAAACGAGTATCGATTGGTGATTCTAACTGAAATATGGTACAAAATGAACGTAGAATCGTGAGAACCGGTATAGATGGGCGATTCTCACCAAAATATGGTATAAAATGGGTATCGATTGGTGAAAACGAGTATATAATAGCGATTCTAACCGAAATGAGTTTTCAAAAGCTCGTAGAATGGTGGAACGAGTATGAATGAGTGGTTCTAACCGAAATATGGTTTAGAATGAGCACACAATGATGAAATCGAGTATGGATGGGGCATTTTAACTGAAATATGGTATCAAACAGGCACGGAATGGTGAAAACGAGTATAGATGGGTGATTCTAACCGAAACACGGTATAGAACAGGCTTAGAATGGTGAGAAAGCGGATAGATGGGTGATTTCAATCTAAATGTTTAGAATGGACGTCGATTGTAACCGTGTATAGTTGCATAACTGTAACCGAAATAAAAAGTGGCACAGATTTATGGAAACGAGTATAGAAATAAGTCCTAACCGAAATACGATTTCAAATTCTCGTAAGATAGTGAAAACGAGTTTAAATTAGTGATTCTAACCGAAATAAGGTATAGAAGTGGCCTAGATTAGTGGAAACAGGTATATAGATGTTATTCGAACCGAAATATGGTTTAGAAAGAGCATACAATGATGAAAACGAGTATAGATGGGTAATTCGAGATGTAGAATGACCGCACGATAATGAAAACGAGTATAGATGGGTAATTCCCACCGAAATATGGTTTAGAATAAGCGTACGATGATGAAAACTAGCACAAATGGGTGGTTTTAACCGAAATAAGGTATAGAAGTGGCCTAGATTAGTTGAAACAAGTATATAATTGTGATTCTAATCGAAATATGGTGTAGAATGAGCGTACAGTAATGAAATCGAGTATAGACGCCTAATTCTAACCGAAATATGGTTTAGAAAGAGCGTACATCGATAAACATGAGTACAGATCGGTGATTCAAGGAGCAGAATGAACGTACAATGATAAAAATAAGTGTAGATGGGTGATTCTTACCGAAATACGGTAGAAAACGGTCATAGACTGGTGAAAACGAGTATAAAGGAGTTATTCTAACCGAAATATGGTGTAGAATGAGCCTACAATGATGAAAACGAGTGTAAATGGGTGATTCTAACTGAATTCTTGTATCAAACTGGCGTAGAGTGGTGAAAACGAGTTTAGATGGGTGAAATATGGTATAAATCGGACGTATATGGTGAAAACGAGTACATATGGGTGATTCCAATCGAAATATGGTTTAGAATGGGCGTAGATTGGCGAAACAGAGTATAAATGCATAACCCTGGCAGAAATAAGTTATAAAAGTGGCCTAGAGATTAGTTAAAACGACTATTTAAATATGATTCTAACTGAAATGAGATTTTAATTGCTCGTAAACTAGTGAAAACGAGTATAAGTAAACGATTCTAACAGAAATATAGTCTAGAGTGAGCGTATAATGGTGAAAACGAGGATCGATTGGTGATTCTAACTGAAATATGGTACAAAATGAACGTAGAATCGTGAGAACCGGTATAGATGGGCGATTCTCACCAAAATATGGTATAAAATGGGCATCGGTTGGTGAAAACGAGTATATAATAGCGATTCTAACCGAAATGAGTTTTCAAAGGCTCGTAGAATGGTGGAACGAGTATGAATGAGTGGTTCTAACCGAAATATGGTTTAGAATGAGCACACAATGATGAAATCGAGTATGGATGGGGCATTTTAACTGAAATATGGTATCAAACAGGCACGGAATGGTGAAAACGAGTATAGATGGGTGATTCTAACCGAAACACGGTATAGAACAGGCTTAGAATGGTGAGAAAGCGGATAGATGGGTGATTTCAATCTAAATGTTTAGAATGGACGTCGATTGTAACCGTGTATAGTTGCATAACTGTAACCGAAATAAAAAGTGGCACAGATTTATGGAAACGAGTATAGAAATAAGTCCTAACCGAAATACGATTTCAAATTCTCGTAAGATAGTGAAAACGAGTTTAAATTAGTGATTCTAACCGAAATAAGGTATAGAAGTGGCCTAGATTAGTGGAAACAGGTATATAGATGTTATTCGAACCGAAATATGGTTTAGAAAGAGCATACAATGATGAAAACGAGTATAGATGGGTGATTCGAGATGTAGAATGACCGCACGATAATGAAAACGAGTATAGATGGGTAATTCCCACCGAAATATGGTTTAGAATTAGCGTACGATGATGAAAACTAGCACAAATGGGTGGTTTTAACCGAAATAAGGTATAGAAGTGGCCTAGATTAGTTGAAACAAGTATATAATTGTGATTCTAATCGAAATATGGTGTAGAATGAGCGTACAGTAATGAAATCGAGTATAGACGCCTAATTCTAACCGAAATATGGTTTAGAAAGAGCGTACATCAATAAACATGAGTACAGATCGGTGATTCAAGGAGAAGAATGAACGTACAATGATAAAAACAAGTGTAGATGGGTGATTCTTACCGAAATACGGTAGAAAGCGGTCATAGACTGGTGAAAACGAGTATAAAGGAGTTATTCTAACCGAAATATGGTATAGAATGAGCCTACAATGATGAAAACGAGTATAAATGGGTGATTCTAACTGAATTCTTGTATCAAACTGGCGTAGAGCGGTGAAAACGAGTTTTGATGGGTGAAATATGGTATAAATCAGACGTATATGGTGAAAACGAGTACATATGGGTGATTCCAATCGAAATTTGGTTTAGAATGGGCGTAGATTGGCGAAACAGAGTATAAATGCATAACCCTGGCAGAAATAAGTAATAAAAGTGGCCTAGAGATTAGTGAAAACGACTATTTAAATATGATTCTAACTGAAATGAGGTTTTAATTGCTCGTAAACTAGTGAAAACGAGTATAAGTAAACGATTCTAACAGAAATATAGTCTAGAGTGAGTGTATAATGGTGAAAACGAGTATCGATTGGTGATTCTAACTAAAATATGGTACAAAATGAACGTAGAATCATGAAAACCGGTATAGATGGGCGATTCTTACCAAAATATGGTATAAAATGGGCATCGGTTGGTGAAAACGAGTATATAATAGCGATTCTAACCGAAATGAGTTTTCAAAGGCTCGTAGAATGGTGGAACGAGTATGAATGAGTGGTTCTAACCGAAATATGGTTTAGAATGAGCACACAATGATGAAATCGAGTATGGATGGGGCATTTTAACTGAAATATGGTATCAAACAGGCACTGAATGGTGAAAACGAGTATAGATGGGTGATTCTAACCGAAATACGGTATAGAACAGGCTTAGAATAGTGAGAAAGCGGATAGATGGGTGATTTTAATCTAAATGTTTAGAATGGACGTCCATTGTAACCGTATATAGTTGCATAACTGTAACCGAAATAAAAAGTGGCACAGATTTATGGAAACGAGTATAGAAATAAGTCCTAACCGAAATTCGATTTCAAATCCTCGTAAGATAGTGAAAACGAGTTTAAATTAGTGATTCTAACCGAAATAAGGTATAGAAGTGGCCTAGATTAGTGGAAACAGGTATATAGATGTTATTCGAACCGAAATATGGTTTAGAAAGAGCATACAATGATGAAAACGAGTATAGATGGGTGATTCGAGATGTAGAATGACCGCACGATGATGAAAACGAGTATAGATGGGTAATTCCCACCGAAATATTATTTAGAATGAGCGTACGATGATGAAAACTAGCACAAATGGGTGATTTTAACCGAAATAAGGTATAGAAGTGGCCTAGATTAGTTGAAACAAGTATATAATTGTGATTCTAATCGGGCGTATATGGTGTAGAATGAGCGTACAGTAATGAAATCGAGTATAGACGCCTAATTCTAACCGAAATATGGTTTAGAAAGAGCGTACATCGATAAACATAAATACAGATCGGTGATTCAAGGAGCAG
>JAYESA010001331.1:0-50054 GCA_036927795.1 Iris macrosiphon | reverse complement strand
GTCAATATCTAAAGCCTCCCTATTGTCTCTACTATTATAATATGACTTACAGAGAGAAAACACTTGTGGCAATATCTAAAGCCTCCCTATTAACTCTACTATTATAATACCGCTTAGAAACGGCTGAACTAAAACCGTCTGTATGTTCTCAATTATAAATATAAAAAATAAAATAAAAATAGCTTATGTTATCTCCTTACGTCGTTCAGAAAAAAAAAAAAAAATAATTAAAAACCTTCCAACTACCTGCACATATAACAAATCCTAAAATATATTCAATATCTTAATTATATTTAAACTAAATACATGGTATTATCTAATTAAACACACATCCAAATTCTAAAAACATATTTATAACAAATCCTAATTAAAATATATTCAACTCATATTTTAAATATTCTAATATAATTTAAATTTCTACCTATTTTTCAATAATTTTTTTTTTTCTTTTTGGTACAGTTCCATCTATGCAATCATTTTTGGTGACAACATCAAAACTTTAGACACTGAAAAACCTCAATTCGAACCTAGATGATTAAATACATAACCAATATTGCCAACATTTCTATAACCAAGGGAGCATTTCTATATATTACAGGATGTCACTGCACAAAATATCAGAAAGTAAACGAAAATAAGTCCCATGCAATCACATTGTCATGGACAAGTTAATATGGAACTTGGCCAAAAAAATCTAAAGGATCGGAATTAACAATTAAATGTCTACTAGAGCAATTAATCTTCAAGGAGCAATAGCGCTAAAAAAACATATGCTATTCATACGACAATATCAAACTGCATAGAATCATCCATCCAGAATATTTACACCATAACAAACGACTAACTAATCATGCTGTTGACAATGGGCTAACATCAAACTGAAAAAAGATTACAACAAATTGGCAGGAATCGTCAGAAAGTATGCACCTTGCCGCTGAACCGAGCTCAATCTCAGCTAGAATTTGAATTCTCCAGCGATTGCTCCGAGACCGAAGCCAGACCTTCCATCATCCTAACAATCTCTGCTGTATCGTCGAGATAGTACTTGGCCTTGCTTGGCTTCCTGCCGACTGTACACTCAAAGACCTCCGTAGCTGGAGTCAGAGAAGGGCCAGTAGCCATTGCTGTACTGATAGCTTCAAACATATCCTCATCGGATCGGTCATCTCCGATACAGAGAACAAAGTCCGGTACTAGGTCCCTCTCTTTCATAGTGGCAAGCAAGCGCTCAGCCACAAGACCCTTGCTGACTCCCTGCATAAATTATATAATGGGTCATCAAACATCTCTTAATTAGTTTCTTCGTTTTAACCTTCAAGAAATTAAACTCCACTGTAAAATCCCTCTTTAAATTTGGACATCCTGGTCACAAAAGTACAAGAAATCTATATCCTCAAAGTGTCTACTTAGGCTGGGTTTGGGATTGCTTATTGGAGACTTCTTATGCTCTATTTTTTTCTTGGAAAAGTTGTTGGGTAACAATAGCTTATCAAAGTACTTCTGAAAAACCAGTTCAAGTTTGGGGCAGCTTTTGACAATAGCCTCTCACATGCTGTCAAAAGTTGCTTTTGCTGCCAGTAATTGAAAAGCAGCGACAATCCCAACCCAAGCCATATATGCAACACAGATGTGCAACAATTAATAGTAATCCAGGATCCCAGGACACAAATATGACATGATATGGACAAGGGAAGAGAGCCTATTTTGGTGTCCTGGTTTATTTTTGGAGTCTCATGTCTGACATATACTGACATGGACACGACACCGCACCAATTTGGAGTGTCTCCCTAGAGAGTAGTTAGTGGACATCACCAGAATCAATGCAGTTATAAAGGATTCGTGTAGCCAACTCAAGTCAAGGACTTAAGATAAAAGGCTTTCTTTTCATCCTTGACCCTGGTGTTGGTATTTGTTGTTATGGCTGTACTCTATGAATCTTTAAAGTTATTAACAAGAGTTTCACTAATTATTCACTAATTATTATCCATGGATTACTATTGCATCTACATTTGATAGGTTCTTACCAAATAATGCAAACAGTTGTAAGCAAGTATCAAACAATTATGAACAATACCAGAACAATGCACATTACCTCTAATTAAGTTGATCCACTGTTCTTCCAAGAAAACATTAGAACACTTATTTATTACATATAGAGGGTTATCAAATCTAATACTTGATTACATTTTATACCAAATGGACACAGATCAGGCGGTACCTCATTCGTCTCTACTGGAGCTCAGGTTGTAATACATAATCTTTGATGGCCACAGGCAGACAAGGAAGAATGAAATCACCAATTTTTAATTAATTTAGCAAACGTTTTTCAAAAACCTCTAAACATATTTGAATACCGACATACTAATATGTACAAGAAATGCTATACATATCACTAAAAAGAAATATAAGTATAAACAGTATTTCTGTTGTCGTAGGTTCTAGCTGCAGGAAGGGGAAGAGAGATAAGGAAAAGGGTTTTCCCTTGTTTAGTCGTACGAAGGTGAGCAGAATTAGGATTATATTTGTCCAATTGACTAGATGATTTCTGCACTCAAAGGTGGTGAAGCTGAAAGCATCATTTTCACTGTTTCATTATCTCGTCTTTCCTTTTTCCTTTCTTGTCTCTCCCATTTTACTCCATAGATGCAACTTAAAAGTGAAATAAGAAATAATATTAAATGGTTGCGGTTACACACCTGTGGTTTAACCTCCACAATATGGGAACCACTCTTCACGGTAACAGGCTCGTTTGTCAGTACACTTTCGAGGTGATCAAGAAGCTCCTTTGCTTGGCAAGACCCAAAGTCTGGGTCCGCATCCTCATAACACCAAACAAGGGCAGTCTCCTTCTCTTCGATGGTGGAACCATCAGTTGTTTCAGTGTACAACTTCATCACAGGCTCTGCAATCTGTTTCCAACTGATGTCTGCCACAGCAACGCATGTTTCCCACTCCTCATCCCTCTTCAATCTGAACCAGACATTGTCAAAGGTTTACATTTCCATCGTAAGCAAAATAAAAAGAATAGCCACAACTTTGAAAGGAACTTGGAATTATTTAGTATGAAAAGAAACAAAACTCAACCATGAATACAATTGAACGATACCAAAAGGGCTAACAAAGGTTCCAAAAAGTGGATGCTGGCACTAAGCAGGCAACATGGTCTCTTCGATACCAAATATGTACTTACAAGAAACAAGCATAAAAAAATGTACTAGAAATGCAGAACATACATGAAAAGGAGAAGTAAAAAAAAAAACGTTACAACTATGAACACTTAGTTAATTATCTATAGAGTAAGATGTTATAACAATTTCATTACTAAAAATGTCACTAGGTAAAGAATTAAATGAATATCTATGTGCATTAAAGCACTGTTTTAGTTTCTCTATTAAACAATGCCAATGACCAAATAGAAAACCAACAATATATCACATAGTCTGAATTCTTAGGAAAACTCAGCTTAATTTTTAATTATTGATTTCCTCTACAAAGTGTCGAAGTGAAGGAGTTTCTATTGTGATCAGAATACTACTCACGTAATCTGAAAATCAAATTTCATGTGAAGAGTATGGAATATTCCATGAAGACAATGTGAGGAAGACAATGAGTAATTCAAGATCAATGTTTAATCAGATTTCTAAATCGAATAAATTGCTCCTGCCAGAGCATGGTGGAACATCACCATTAGGCAAAGAAAAAAATGTGTACTAATAAACTACTCAATTAATACTCAAATAATAACAATAATATTATTGCCATAAAGTATTCTACACACTAGTTTCAACTAATTACTCAAGTAGTTCCTTGTTAAACTTAGAAACAAAGAGGTTTGTTATGAAGATGAGAACACAAAAACTATATTGTATGTGAAACACACATAATTCTATGCAGAATCCTAAAAAATATGCAGTACCAATTCCTTCTTAAACAACTCATTAAACACAGTATAGTAACAAAATCTTGAGTACCACATACCTGAAAAAACAGCCGTGCTCTGCTGCAACCCCAAGATTCTCACAAGGAGAGAACCACTCACTCAGAGTGCTCCGACTTCTCGCGCTCACAATAAAGACCAAATTGTTCTTATCCCTACACAATTTATTCAAAGTCTCTATCGTCTTCAAGCTCGGGCTCTTATCAATGGATGCCTGTGGCATCAGACAACCATCATAGTCCAGAAGGATCGCCCTCGCCTTGGTCCTCCTGTACGCTGAAACAATGTGCTCCATCGAGAGCTTCCTAAAGTTTGTGTCAAGAGCCACAACACGAAAACCCAATCCAAACCCGATTCCCCAACACCTTCTCTTTATGTGATCTCTGCAAGTCCTCTCCAAATCCTGCAAGAAACTCTTCGCCCAGTACCCAACATCATGGGTGCTAACGTACCTATAGTGTTTCTCATGTCGAAGCTGCTTCTCTCCTTCGGCCATTTCCAACGCGCAGTCCATGGCGTCGGCCACAGCCTCGATGTTCCACGGGTTGACCCTAATTGCCCCACTGAGCGAGGGGGAGCACCCTATAAATTCAGACACCACTAACATACTCTTCTTGGGCTTCGACTGGCCAGAACCCAAGACCCTATCCAATCCTTCGTTCCCTTGCCGGGCGATAATATACTCATAGGGGATCAAGTTCATCCCATCTCTCACTGCCGTCACCAAGCAACACTCCGCCACCGCATAGTAAGCCATTCTCTCGTAGAACTGCAGCGGCGTGTCGATAAGAACCACGGGCTCGTATCCAGGTTGACCATAGGCTTTGTTGATCTGTTTCGCCATCGCGTAGCTCTCCGCCTGCACTTCCTTCACATCCTTCCCCTTCCCCCTCGCCGGGTTGGCGATCTGAATCAGTACCGCCTTCCCCCGCCACTCCGGGTGCTCCCGGAGGAGCTGCTCCATCGCAAGGAGCTTCAAGTTGATGCCTTTAAAGATGTCCATGTCGTCGACGCCCAGAATTATCACCTTCTCTCGATCGACAAACTTGCCCATCAGCTCCCGGACCTTGGTTTCGGTCGCGGGAAGGCTCAGGACCGACCCGAGCTGGCCCATATGGATCCCGACCGGCAGAATCTTGATGGTCACCGTCCGGCCGTAGTACTCCAATCCGATGTACCCTCTCTTCGACTCGTAAGTCAACCCGAGCATCCTGCTGCAGCAGGAAAGGAAATGCCGGGCGTAATCAAAGGTGTGGAACCCGATCAGGTCGGAATTGAGCAGCGCGCGGAGGATCTCTTCGCGGACGGGGAGGGTCTTGTAGATTTCGGACGACGGGAAAGGGGAGTGGAGGAAGAACCCGAGCTTGACTCGATTGAACCTCTTCCTCAGGAATGTGGGAAGGATCATGAGGTGGTAGTCGTGCACCCACACGAAGTCCTGGTCCGGGTTGATGACCTCGAGGATCTTGTCGGCGAAGATCTTGTTGACGGACACGTAGGACTGGAAGAGGGAGCGGTCGAAGCGGGTGGAGGAGAGGGGGAGGAGGGAGTGGAGGAGGGGCCAGAGGTGGTTCTTGCAGAAGCCGTGGTAGAACCTGGAGTGGAGGTCGGCGGGGAGGAAGACCGCGACGGAGTTGAAGGAGTCGAGGAGGGTCTGGGAGAGCTCCTCCTGCTCGGACACGGGGACCTCCTCGCGGAGGCAGCCGATGAAGAAGAACTCCATGGAGGGGATGGAGTCCTTGAGCTGGAGGAGGAGGGAGTCGCGGTCCCAGTCGAGCTCCCAGCCGCCGGGGCCGCGGCGGGAGCGGAGGGGGAGGTGGTTGGCGACCACGATGGTGCGCGGAGGAGGGGAGGAAGGGGAGGACTGGGACTCCTCCGTGTCGGAGCTCGAGTCG
This sequence comes from Iris macrosiphon, assembly GCA_036927795.1. NCBI lineage: Eukaryota > Viridiplantae > Streptophyta > Magnoliopsida > Asparagales > Iridaceae > Iris > Iris macrosiphon. Next base: position 44,222 of record JAYESA010001331.1, on the reverse strand, counting down.
GACTCGGGGTCGGAGATGATGCCGGACACCGTCATCACCCGCGGGATCCGCCGCGTGATCCCGCGGATCGACGAGGGCTCGCCGGAGGCCAGATCGAGGAGGTTCGAGTAGGACTTGGACGACATTTTTTGCGGCAAAAGAGCTCAAGGTGGGACTTTTTCTTGTGAATTGTCGAGAAAAATCCCGACTTTATGATGGGAGCTTGGTGATCTGATCCAAAGATGGGATTTTTACTGCAAAAGAGCTCGAGAAAGGAAGTGGGTCACTCTAGAAATGGGAACTTTGTGAAGAGTTCATCAAAAAAAAAAAAAAAATCCATTTTTCTATGAAAAAAAACCCGAGGATGGAGTGAGGAAGAAGAAAGAGTTGATGATGAAATCAAAGATTGGATTTTTCTGGTGGACGAGCTAGAGAAGTGAGATGGGTCACTCTAAATATGGTAATTCTATGAAGAATTTACTTACGTTTTCACTTTGATTTCTCTCCCAAAAAAACAAAAAAATTGCCAAGAAAGAGAAGAAGTGGATAGAGAGAGAGAGAGAGAGAGAGAGGAACAGAGATCAGTAACAGCAGTAACAGGGAATGAAAGGAGCAAGAAAAAGTAGAGAATATTGGCTAAGAGAGAGAGAGATATTTGTTCTGTATTTAAATATTGGGATGAGAAATTCTCACCTACTTTCCAAGCCTAGGAAAGGAAATGCTTTTCTTACTCTTTTTCTTTTTTTTCAGCAGCAGCAGCAGCAGCAGCAGCAGCAGAGCTAATGAGCGACTAGTTGGAGATTTTATACTCGTATGAAGTATTATATTTTGGGTTAATTAGCCTTTAAATTCTAAATTTTATATTAGTTTAGAGTTTAAGTCCTGTTGATTTAAAAAAATAGATCTTAAATTTTTATTTTTATATCTTTCTTTTCAATATAAATTTTTTGTTGTCCGTGTAATCATGTTAAGAATAAAATAAAAAAATAAATACAAAAAAATAAAAATTTAGATTCTAAATTTTCTAATTTGATATATCATGACTTAAATTCTAAGATGGTATAAGAGTATCTCCAACCCTATTGTCTTGTCTTGTTTTGTGTTGTGATGTCTATGTGGCATGAGACACAAGAAAATGTCTTTCCAATGTAGCAAGATTATATTCATACAAGACAATGAGATAGAAAAGTGTTCTCCAATACAAAAGTATTGAGAAGACAATAAAATATATTTTGTTCAACTTCTAAGACAACTTTTTCACTTCTTCCTTTTTTTATAAATATTTTTATTCATAATTGATGATGTAGAATAAAGTCATTGTGAAGTCCATTGTCTAGATCTAGACAATCAACTTTACATTGTCATGTCAATTTCATAACAAATTTCACATTTGCAATAAATTTTTTTTTTTGAAATAATATGTAATAATTCAGAGGTGGCAACCATTTTTTGTAAACTCACAACATAGTTGGAGATGCTCTAAAATCTAGGGTCTAAAAGCTAATTGGCCCTTATATATTTTTGTATGAATTTGGAGATTGATTTGTGCAAATTTCAAATTGTGCACCATTGACATCTAAAAATAAAATAATAATATGGCAATAAAAAATAGGGACAAATTTTATTTGCAAAGTATAGCATCTACAAGGACCTATCCGTTAAATTTATCCATCCTCATCCTAGGAATATCCGGAGGATAGGGATAGAGGAGAGAGAGAGGAGCGGGGCCCATCGTCTCTCCATGCTTAGCTGTCTTTTCCTCGTGCATCCCCTTAAATATTTTGTCCTCCCGCCACGTGTCCACCGTCTACGCCGTCGATCCGGAAAACGAAGCCAGGTCGAGTCTTGCTGTCGTTTTACTGCATCAAGGAGCTAAGCTGGCTCTAAAACCGCCACGTGTCGCACGCATATGGGGAGGGGGACAGGAGGTCATTGGTGGGTCCTTCCTCTTTCTCTGCTGAGAGGAGTGGGTGAATTAGTGGGTCACCTATTTTGCGGATAAGATCAACCATTAACTGCTACTGCGCGCTCTCTGTCTCCCTCTCACTCCTTTCACTGTGGACTTTTTAGCTTTCTATGTAGCCTTTTTCTTCTTCTTCTTCTTTTTTTTCTTTTTATCCGACTTAACGTTTTGGACTTTATATATACTGTATTCTATATTTTTTGAATCCATTATCTCCAACTCACACTATATAAAAAATAATACATCATCATGACTTGATCCACTAATCTTCCGTCACTAAGCCAAAATTACTTTTGTTGCCTTTCCTTCTTACACCCCAACTTCTGAAAAGAATATAATAGTTTATCTAAAAATTTCACCAAAATTATTGAATTTTTATATGTCTACTATTATAATACGACTTAGAAATAGTTCGAAAAATAATTCGTCTAAGTCGTATGTATATCATAAATTATTAATATAGAAAAATAATAACTACCATTTGTGTTTTGTACTTGTGTAGTTAAGAAAAAAATTTAAATACGGAAACATATAATAAATGATAAAAAGATATTCAAAATTTAAATTACATTTAAATTAATTATATGATATTATCTAATTAAATATATATCTAAAATTCTAAAACTTATTTATAATAAATTATCACTAAAAAGATATTCAAATCATATTTAAGATATTTTAATATAATTTAAAATTGTATCTTATTTTTTAATAATATTATAGCCATTAAATGTTGTTGTTCTATTTTAATCAATGGTTCATGTTTTTTTAATCCAAATTTTGTAGATTTTTATAAAATAGGTTTTGAAAATTGAAATTAGAGAAAATTGTGGTGATATGTACCGTGCTCTTCTAGCTTAATTATGTCCGTTGGTGAATTTTTTTTTTTAGTTCAAATCTCAATAGATACATTATTTTTATAAAAAATTTAACTATTTAAAAAAAATTTACTGCAATAAGATTTGAAATCAAAATCTTTCGCCCACAAGGATATCCCTAACAAACTCATCAACAACAACATTATACATTTCATTCCAAATTTCTCTAGTTTACCTCGTCAAAAAAATTTAAAAGAAAAATGCCAAGTAATTTTAATTGTTTATAAATAAAACAAAATAGGTGGCAAGGCCATATTTTATGATTTATTTTATTTTATTTATGATACATCTTTTTGTTTTTTCTTCTAAAAGATATGCCCCTGTCAAGGGGGCTAGGTTTCTCAAAAAAAAAAAAAAAAAAAAAAAAAAAAAAAAAAAAAAAAAAATCACTAAAACATATCTATAATAAATTTCAAATAAAATATATTCAAATTTCTGCTATTATAAAAAAAAGGTTGAAACGGCTAAAAATTATGAGAAAATGAATAAAATCCCGATTAATTCATATATCTTACCAAACGTGTATAAAATTCTAAAATTTTGATATTACCTAACTATATGGTGTCCTAAAATCCTAGTATTATCAAACTATATGGAAAAAAAAATCGGTATTATCTAGCTAATTGGTATCATCCAAAATCCTATAAAAAAAAATCTATAATAGATCCTAATTGAAATAAATTCAAATCATATTTAAACTACTTTAATATAATTTAAATTTGTACCAAATCTTATCAATGAAAAGAGACATTGCAACCTACTCATTAATAAACTTAAAGTAATAACTTATAAGTCATAATAAACATATTTAAACTTTAACATAATAAATCAAAATAAAAAATGTTAAATCCGAAATCTAAAATATATCTCTATGTTATAAGAGATTTCAAAATTAGTCGTCTAAATTGTATCTATAAATTTTTTAATTAAATTTAAATTTAAACTATTTTAATACAAATTTATTTTGTATCTAATTATTTAATTATATCAGTTTTTTTTCGTACATCGCATGTGAATATCACTAGTAAACCATAAGATAACTACATTATAAGTCATAATAAACCTATTTAACCCTTAACACAATAATCAAAATGTTATATATAATATATAACGTAGTTAATTAAATATTCTAAAATCTTTCTGTCACGACCCGCACTCGATGTAGGGATGTAAGTCGGAAACAACGTCCAGCCTACGCCGCAGAATCGGTGGTAGAACGTTGTCTTTGTCTACTATACTATCTAAAATCTCACAATAATATAAAGTCTGCCAATAAAATCTCAACACAAAACTCAATCACAATCTAAAGCACGAGAAGATATGAAGGAAGTCTAACATAACTATCCATTCAATATATAAATAATAATATAAACAATATCCAATCTCATCTATAAGCCGGAAACAAATCCGGTACCAAAATATTAAAGAAACTATTTATGAAAACTAGTGATCTGGATAAACCTCCCGGCAATCACTCCAGAACTAGTGGGTCCAAGTCTGCACCATCTGTAAGTCAAAGTCCATGGTATGTCGGACACCAATCTCTCAGATCCTCTGAAAAATATTTTTCAGTCAGGAATGGAACGAAGTACATACCTCTGAAAGCAGTTCCAATAACATAATCGAGCATATATAACAAGCAATAGAAAAAGGATACAAGATGCACAAATAATAAGAATGTACAATACATGAAGAATAGGCAATAAGCACAATAAGAACTGAAAAGTAAATACGAAAAATAAACTGCAAGTAGAAAACAAGAATACTAGATATGTGATTTAGAGTGCAAGTTCGTTATGTGATCGACTTAGGTTGCACATGAGGTATAAAGGTAACTCCATTATACGTGAGGTGTATAATCGACGTGCACATGAGATCAAGAGGGCTTTGATCACATAACTAACTCCTACTCCCCCTCCCCAAAGGATCCAATCACGACACGTTACGTACATGATCACGATATAGTCACACTAGCACACTAAATGGTGGATGCACAAGAAGCACATGAAAGTCAATACCTGATGCACACGATGAAATACATGTGCCTGGGTACCCGTTGCACATGGTAGGGGATAACACCTCCTGACGGGATCCATATAGCACAAGTCCGTAAAATCACTGTATCAAAAATTAATGTATACAATTCTAGAACATGCATATATACAATATTATGAATTGAAAACAATCAGAGAAATGTACTCGCCTGTGGTCCAGAGCAATGTATGTTAAACTGTCCGAACCGGTGTCACACAAACCTATATATGGAATATTACATTAATACAAAGTTCTGAAAAGAAATTAAGTTAAACTAGTCAACATCTAGGTCAACAAGTCATTTCTAAGTCAAAATAGTCAAACTAGGTCAACTCTATACCAAAGTAGTAAAACTTAGTCAAACTAGCTATTTCTAGGTTGCATGAGTCTAACTCAAAGATATTGGGCTCACACACTATGAATCTAGGCCATACAAGCTACATCTTAGGATACTAAGATACCATATCTCAGGATACGCAAATAAGGGATAAATATAACACATATGTACATATCAAACAATATTATATATATAAAATTCTAATTACAAATGCTATATGAATACCTTGATTTCGAACCAACTTGGTATCGCAATACTAAACCTCTATCTTGCTACCCAAACTCAATACCTTGGGTATCCTTGATACCTTGGCATTTACCTTGGTATCTCAATGTAATATCACTCTAGTATATATATATTAACTATCCAACTATAACTATAAACTACCATATATTTAGTATTTATACAATACTATATACCTTATTTTAGTCACCTAATACCCACCCATAGCTACTTTACAACTATCCTATTACTATGTCAATACCTACTACTCATACCTTGGTATATCTTGATACTTACCTTGGTATCTCAAGGTAATTGCCAAAACTTCATATATGTACTAACTACCCATCAATAACTACATATATCAATCCAATATAACTTCTAATATGTACTAAATAGAATAAATACTAACTATCAACTACACACTAAATACTAATACATATATACGTACATACATACATACCTACAAATATATAATATATATAACTAAAGATACTCATAACAATAGATAACTAAAATATACTAACTATTCCAATAATATTATATGCTACAACTAAATATATTATACATATAGTATACTAAAACAAATTTAGAAAATTAGGAACATATATACGTATATATTAATTACCATATATATATATATATATATATATATATATATATATATATATATATATATATATATATATATATATAACTGTCTACTGTCGCAGAAGCTACTGTGTATATAGATACACTGCAGTTTTTGTGACAGTTTTCTGCACTGTCACTAAAAACTGTCGCTGAAGCTTCTGATACTCTGTTGATACACTGTTGTTTCAGCGACAGTTTCCTGCAACTGTCGCTGACTGCTGTCGCTGAAAAGCTGCTGCCGCTGCTGCTATTTCTCTGCTGTTGCGACGTTCGCTATTGCGACACTCTCCTGCTGTCGCTGAAACCTATATATATATATATATATATATATATATATATATATATAATAAAATATATATATCTACCATATATATATATATAAATACATATATATATATATAACCCAAAACATATATATATATATATATATATATATATATATATATATATATATATATATATATATATATATATATATATATATATACCAATACACATATACTACCATAAATATACATACACTCTCATAATATTATTACGTACAAATAACTATACATAATAATATACATATATATATACACAATATATATATATATATATATATACTACTAATAATTATACACACACCCTCACATAGTATTATGTACATAATACACATAGTAACATACACACACACACACACACACACACACACACATATATATATATATGAAATCATACACTATATAAATACATAACAATATATAATATAACTATATATATAACCACATATAATATATCTACTATATTATATATACATATACTACCATTTATAAATATATATATCTACATGTAGAAAAATAGCTACATAATAAATACACACATATAGTATATACATAGGTACATAGATCTATGACACAACATTATATAAATATATATACACAATATTATGTATATAATTATACTTTTCCATGAAATAAGAACACAAAGAATTAGATCTATAATTAAATTGTACATACATGGACCGTATCATCCCGTATCCCACTAGATCTATGATACGCATGCGACACGAGTCCCCCACACATCCAAACGTACCCCGAAGGACACGAACAAGCCATATATATTATTTATGAATAATATGAAGAGTCAAATATAATTCTACGTGTCCGTGTCAAAATATGACATGCTCAAAGTCCCGTGTCAGAGGAAAAAACCCCCAAATTAACATGTATCACCAAATTGATGGGATACGATCTACACGTACCCAATTATGGACACGACACTAGCCCCAAACACACAAGCACATTTCAAATTGATCTATAGGACTAATTGACACACACAACAAATATCAATCTCGGAATTCCCTCAAAATTGACACAAAAAATACCATAACTTTCTCAATATGCCTCATATGAACACAAAATCAAATCCTATGGGTAGCCTATGCATATGGGTTGATTTCTCATGGTTAAATATCATATTTAGAACCTAATTTAAGGGAAAAAACTAAATTATACCTATTGGAAGATGGATTCCCAATGAAACCTCCAAAATTGGTAAAATTGGCCTTCAACTTGTAGATCCTTGCTCCTTTTTGTAGATCCATGATTTCTCCTTATAGATCTATACTTTCTTCTTATAGATCCATGCTCTAATAGCCTCCAATGGTGATTTGAGAAATAATTGGGTGGAAATTTGGTAGGGATTTGGTTGAGGGAATTTTCTAGATCTAGATTTGAAATAAAAAATAAAGAGAGAGAAAATTTTCATCCCCTTTATATAGGCCTCACTTGCCCCCTCCCTCGAGCTACTATGTAAAGTCTAAAATAACTCTTGGGGCCTCTCATGAAGAAATTAATTAATGAGGGAAGCTTCTAGTCTAATGGGTTTAACATAATTAATCATCCTCCTAATAATTGGACTTCTAATTATTGGGCTCAATTCTAACTAGAATTAAATGTTGGTCCATGAGTCTAAACTAAACTAGTTGGTCCACTAACACAAGTCCAAAAATAAATCTAACATGCTAATAATAAATAAATAATACAATAAATAAATATTTAACATGCACAATATTTAATTAATTACCAAATGACTAAAATACCCTTTTCTAGAAAATGTGGTAGTGACACTTTCTAACTAATTTTTTTAATCCCGAGTTGTGTGTGTATATCATGCCTCTGGCCAAACTTCAAGGCATACTTCTTTGGCATGCTTCTTTTTCGTATTTTATCACTAGCTGTAAATCCCTCGTTGATGCATGATCGATGTTTGTTGTATGTACTGAACATGCTCGGACTTGATACAAGGCCGATAAGGACATGCTCAGACTTGATATGAGTCTTTTAGCGGCTATCTAAGTGCCAAATTTTCATAGTACACAAATTTTTTATACTATTTAATATATTTAAGTCCAATTACCAACAAAAGTCTACTAGACTTATTCTAACCACTTAATTTGCATAAAAAAATTATTATACAATATTTAAATGTCATATACTAGAATACCAAGAGATAAGTAAACTAGATTGACTATTTTTTCTAGATTTATTTGTATTTATCCCAAATTGATAATGTTATCTCCCCTACCCCAAATATTTTTGTTTTCTTAATTAGCACTACCAACATTCTTTTACAACCTGATAATTGTAATTAGTGTTACCTAAAAAAGAAGAAGAAGAAGAAGAAGAAGAAGAAGAAGAAGTCTAGTTTTAGAACAATGAGAGGTAGTTGAGATAACATTATGAATTGGAGGGGGTGGTAAAATACAAATAACTATTTTTTTTATCAATCATTATGAATTACCCCCAAACATTATTAGCTTCTTCTTTTTTTATCCGGAACATAAACTTTATTTTTTAGTTTGGAACAATATTTAGTTTTATTAGTATTTGTAACGTCCCAGTCCCAAAATACGTAGTACTAAGAATACGTAACATGTCAGCTACGTATTCGACCAGACTCTGGTCCGACTCGAATACGTATAAGTTGTATAATAAGGGTAACTATCTAAGAATACTGAAAATGTCTAGGTCTCAATCCACATAAAGAACAAAATATCAAGAATGAACTACATGTGCTAAAGTCGGTCGTCCAGTAACACATAAGCTCTAATAGACTCGAGAAAGGAATATGTGTCTACTAAACTAGGCTACATCAGTAGATAAATAAACAATATAAATAATAATCATAACTCTGGAAGAAATAATATAAGTACCTGGCACCAATGCCTGCAAGACAAAGCAACACCCATCAGCAACTCCAAGTAGGCTCCACAACAGTCTATGCTGCAAAACTGACAAGGGACCAGGTCCTCAGAGGGACGTAATAAGGTACAAGAAACAGCATGCCAAAGTAAAATATTATAATGCCATCTACTCAAGGGTAAACTACTGTAACCATCTAAGTGATATGCACGTGAGGACATTACCCGTACTCAGGCTGAAACTACTACAAGTTTTGTATCGGGGAGCCCATTGCAGCAAGTAATATCTCGTAGGGCCAGTAAATATGCCAAAGATCTGAGACAAAGTCTAAGGCACCTCCAGTAATGTATATATATATATATATATATATATATATATATATATATATATATATATATATATATATATATATATATATATATAAACATAATCAGCCTGTAGTATGGTGTGTCTTTTTCCACCCAATGTAATCTCATATCGCATGTCCACGACGTCTCATGTCTATAACACGCAAGATCACGACCTCTAGCTAGTGCAACGAGTCATAATGATATCTCTATATATGCAAGTCTCATATCATGAATCCTGTAAGTCTTGTCACTACCACATCATGAAAATAGGGATATTTTTGTTATTTTATATATTATAGGTATTGTGTGTATTTATTTTAAATAATTGCATGATATGTGTATATATATATATATATATATATATATATATATATATATATATATATATATATATATATATATATATATATATATATATATATATATATATATGTATTATATATAGTGTTCATTAATACATGAGTTAGTAGACTAGACCTAGATGCCCACTAGATGGAGCCCTAACCGAAATATAGTGCTATGGATTTAATTTGTAATTTTTTGGATTAATTATTTAGGGTTATAATTAATTATTGTGATTTTATTTAATTGTTGTGCCTTACCGTTGTTTCGATATTTGGAGTGCTACCCTAACTTTTGTCTTCCAACAAAATCCACACCCTTGTCCTAGACGTGCCCGTCTTCCATTCTGACCTTTGTATAACTCATAAATATGCCCTTTTGTGCTTTATTTTAGTCGCACAATATTCATCGCGGACGTTTATTCTTATTTCTAAATAAATCTAACTTTGTATCCTTGTGCGTTCCAACCAAAATTGAAGACACAATCTTGACCCATTTTGTGCAACCCAAATTATGACAATATTCTATTCTGAGTCTCCTTCATTTATGACACTTGTGTCCCACCAAATCTGAGCTCCATGTACTTCTAATTAATTTTAGAACACCAATTATATTAATTCTAATTTAATTAACCCAAAAACCCAACTTTGTGTAATTTCTCAATTGTTGGACACTTTTATGCAAAAGTGCATTGAGGTGTCCACCCATTGGACATAACACATGAAGAAACTCATTTCTCCTTCATGTGAATTTTTTCTTATTTTTGGAGTGTGTAAACTCAACATCAACCATCATTGAACCATAGCCCTCCATTTTGAATCTATGTAATCATAGCCTTTGAAATTCTATATGACAAACCATTTTTCCAAGGAGTATGTGGACCAATTTTTTAGGTCAACCCAACACCTTTACATGTATATATATATATTCTTTTTCTTTCTTTCTTTTTTCCTTTCTATTCCTAAACCTAACTAATTTCCAGCCGACCTTCACCCATCTTCCTGTTCATCTCCTTCTTCCCGTAGCCATCTTCCCTTCAACCCACCGGAGTCTCGCCGGAGCAGCCTCGTCAACGACGGAACCCGACCCTAGCTGTTTCCCTCCATCCCGCTCGCCATCTCCTCTACCGGATCCATCCCGCTCGCCTGAAGCTCGACCCCCTCCGCCGACCGACTGGACGACCCCGACTGCACCTGAACCCGCCGGAGCTCCTCGCCTGCCGACTTTCCCGCTGTTCACCATCTCCCTCTCCTTCTTCCCTGAACCCCGACCGGAGCGCCGATGTTCTGGACTGGACGCCAGCACCCCCGCCGTGCTCTTCCAACCCCTCGCCGGAGTCGAACCCGCTGCACCACCCGAGCCCGTTGTCCACGCCTGAACTGAGCACCCCCGACTGCACCTGACTTTTCCCCCGTCGACAGCCGCCTCGCCATCAACTCATCTTCTCCCTTCAACCCGCCGGATCACGAGCCGCTGAACTCGCCAGAAGCCGACCGCCTAAGCAGGAACAGTGGCAGCAGGAGCAGCCCCGATCCGCTGAACCCCTCGACAACACAGTTCATTCTCCTCGACGACTCGTCGAGTACCTCGTTCCCGCGCGCACAGGTTCGAGATACTCTTTTCTTGTTGCGCACACGTACTCGTACGCGTATACGTATATTGTTCAATGGGTGTATGTATATAATTGGTATATAATATATATATAGTATATATATTCAATTAGTATATGTTTAGTATGTATATAATTGGTATATATATAAATTATAAGTAATTTAATGTTATATGCTAGTTAAGACTATGCATATATTTATAGATGTACTAGGTGACCCTAGTGTTATTACGGATATCCCGTATTTACCTTGACCTGTGACCCTGTGAATTGTTAGCAGACTGCCTTATGTGCACTGATCACGTACTGGCGAGACCCATATTATTTTGACTGTCTGATCTTGCATAACAATTACAGACGTAACACCCTTGCAATTAGATGCACACTTGACCCTAGTTGACCAGTGTCACCCTAGTGTAGCTGCTGAGTTCAGCATAATTATATTGTGTGTGCTAGTGTAATGGCTGATGCTGTATTATGTTATATTATATGTATATAGGACCATTGGATTGTCCTGCGAGACTTCAGGAGCAGAACATTGGTATTGCCAGCTAAGGACCCCAGACGAGTATATTCTCTGATAGTTTCTTGTTTATGATATCCTCTATGTTCATTGTATTTAGTGTAGATATCCGTATTTCTTGACACGATGGTTACACGGATTGGTATATCTGGATCTCGTCATGAGATGTTATTCCTTATTCATGGTGTATTTTGTGCAAGTCTTGTTTCATTGTTTATCTTATACATGTACAGACACTGATTCTCGGAAAGAGTCGTTATCTTCTTGGGGAATTTTATGCCATAGCGTAACATGGTTGGATCTACTATACCAGTCGGGGGTGGAAAGTATTTTAGTGTAGATATGTGATCATACCCTTCATGTACAAGTCTTGTTCACATGTTAGTGTTGGTCATACACCGCACGTATGACTAACCAGGCCATTATTCCTGTACAAGTTTTCAAGCCGATCATATGTTAAAGCTAGTACCCACACACTTAGTCATTAGTATTCTTGCTCATTGTCATATTGTTCATTCTTGTATTTATTTCCAGTATTTCCTTTATTGTGTATCTCTTGTACATATATATGCATCTTATATATTTACATCTATTTACTGCTACATAGTTTATATCATTGATTTAGAACTGCTATTAGAGATGTACTTCGTTCCATCCTGACTGAAAATATTTTTCAGACTGCGACTTAGAGGACTTGTTTTCGACATACTTGGAAACTTGGATGTTATTGTTTGCAGGTTAAATTATTTTGTTGTTTAGATTTGTGTTGCATTTTGTTTATTTTCTTCGATATCTCATCGTACTTTAGTTCTGTGATTGAGTATTTACATATTATATTGTGATATCTGTGTCTCCTTATGGAGTTGGATACTCGTGTGAGATTGTTTAGATAGTTTTATGACCTAGACAGCGTTATACCGTCGATGCTGCGGCGTAGGCTGGACGTACCCACGTACTCGTGCCCCAAATTTTGGGTGCGGGTCGTGACATATTTTTAGTGGTGGTCCATGCAGGTCAAACTTCGCAAGTAGTGCGATATCGTGGTAGTCCGATGTCTTAGTTGTACTACTGCGTGCCTGCGATAGGATATAGGACATAGGATACTAGGATGAGAGCGAATACTCAATCACAAAATATTTGAGAGATTCCTGGGACGACCCTTGAGAATCTTATTATAATTTCCAATTTAAATCTTTTTTCCTTGTTTCCGTCCGTTCTCACTTATTGTTATTGAATTTGATTCTTGTTAATCAGTTATTAAATTTAGTTCTTGGTGTCATTGTTGAGTTTGATTTCATATTGAGATAAATTTTATGGACTAATTTAAGTATCATCTGATAACATATATTGATGTGGACAGTAAGAAAGATTAACATTAGAGCTATTGGACTACAAGATGTGGATTTAAATTATAATTTGAAGATTGAAAATAAATTTTAATTTTTAAGAATTTTGAGGAGTTGTGATTTTATGTTATTAAAATTTTGAGGATTCAAATTTAATTCAATAAACATAGTCAAAGCTATAAAGATTGTTGGAAGTGATTAAAATTTTATTTCAATATTTGAGTATTTGACTTTTGAGGAAGGTATATACATTTTACTTTAAATTGTTCGAGAAAGTAAATTTTGAGAATTTTATTTTGAGGATAAAATTTTATGGTGGGTAAAAAATGTATAACAATATATGAGTGGATGAAGTGCATATGTAAGGATCTGTTGGCTTGAGCGTACTTGAGGTGGCACTGCAAACATACTTGGGTGTCCATCTAGAGTTGTATTAGAAGGAGTAGTACAGTGTGTTGCACTTGGTGTGCACTTGAGTGATAAGAACAACCAGTATAAACAATTATAGTAGGTAAGAGAGCTAGCAGCGGGTGTGCTAGTAGTAGAAACTGTGGTACCTAAAGAGATAGAGGTATCAAACTTTGGATGCATCATTAAACCTATAGTTATGATAGGGTTTCTTGGTATCAGATTTTGGTATTAATAGACATGTGTGTGCCATGTGGATGCATACATGGATATCTTGTGGACTAGTGATTAGTTGATATGGGTATCAGTGTATAAGGATAGGAATTAGTGAGTGAATGTGCCAGAGTTATGTATATGTTAGAGATTGAAGATGTCCAGGTGATGAGTTAGCAGGTTCTGTTCTTTTCTTTCCTTCTATTCCTTTTTTTGCCCATTTGATGGATTGATTGATTCCTTAGTACCGTAGCTTATATCAATATTTTTTTGCTAGAATGTAGTTAGTAGTACATCCTAGTAGAGACTGCAATACCATGACAAAACAGACCATAAACCATTTTTTTCTAGATTGCATGTTGAATGACTGTAGGTAGAATTTTCTTAGACCTTGATTGTTGGGGGTTTGACCGTAGTGAAGATTAACGAAGAGGTTATGACTTGACAAAGAGAGACAAGGTGCCTTAAAATTTAAGAATAAATATTAAATTAAACAAAGAGTTGAGAACTTAATATGGCAAAATTGACGATTTGTTAAATTATTAATTTTTATGAAGATTACGATATGATTGAAATTGTCATTAAATTTTGAGGAATTAAGAAGATTATCAGTATATTTATTTGACTAGAAGATATAAAATTTTAAAACTTATGATTTGAATATTGTATTTGAAGAGTTCGTAAGTATTACATCATCGAGCATTGTGTGGAAAAAAAAATCGAGGAATAAGATCACTAATGGATTAGATCTTGAATTCAAATTTTGGATGAGATTTTTAAATTTTCTAAATATACATTGATTGGATTTAAATTAAATGATTGGATATTAAATTTTTGAGTATTTAGATACGAACTTAAAATTTTGGAGGAGATTGTGATAAAGATGGAATATGATTTAAACTTGAAGATTTTCAGGAATATGATATCTATAGAATTATGAAAGTTTTGTGAAATAACAATATGGATTTACTTTATGATTATAGGTTTGATGAATCTAAATTTGATGGAAAATAATATATATAATGAGTAAATACAACTATTGAGGATTTTAAATTTCGATGACGAAATTCTTTTAAGGAGGGTAGACTTGTCACTACCACATCCTGAAAATAGGAATATTTTTGTTATTTTATATATTATAGGTATTGTGTGCATTTATTTTAAATAATTGCATGATATGTGTATTATATATAGTGTTCATTAATGCATGAGTTAGTAGACTAGACCTAGATGTCCACTAGATGGAGCCCCGACCGAAATATATTGTTATGGATTTAATTTATAATTTTTGGGATTAAATATTTAGGGTTATAATTAATTATTGTGATTTTATTTAATTGTTGTGCCTTACCGTTGCTTCGATATTTGGAGCGCTATCCTAACTTTTGTCTTCCAACAAATTCTACACCCTTGTCCTAGACATGTCCGTCTTCCATTCTGACCTTTATGTAACTCATAAATATGCCCTCTTGTACTTCATTTTAGTCGCACAATATTCGTCGCGAACGTTTATTCTTATTTCCAAATAAATCCAATTTTGTATCCTTGTGCATTCTAACCGAAATTGGAGACACAATATCGACCCATTTTGTGCAACCCAAATTATGACAATATTCTATTCTGAGTCTCCTTCATTCATGACACTTGTGTCCCACCAAATCTGAGTCCCATGTACTTCTAATTAATTTTATAACACCAATTGTATTAATTCTAATTTAATTAACCCAAAAATCCAACTTTGTGTAATTTCTCAATTGTTGGGCACTTTTATGCAAAAGTGCATTGAGGTGTCCACCGATTGGACACAACACATGAAGAAACCCATTTCTCCCTCATGTAAAATTTTCCATAATTTTTGGAGTGTGTAAACTCAACATCAACCATCATTGAACCATAGCCCTCCATTTTGAATCTATGTAATCATAGCCTTTGAAATTCTACATGACAAGCCCTTTTTCCAAGGAGTAAGTGGACCAATTTTCTAGGTCAACCCAACACCTATACATGTATATATATATTCTTTTCCTTTCTTTATTTTTCCTTTCTATTCCTAAACCTAGCTAATTCCCAGCCGACCTTCACCCATCTTCCTGTTCATCTCCTTCTTCCCGTAGCCATCTTCCCTTCAACCCACCGGAGTCTCGCCGGAGCAGCCTCGTCAACGACAGAACCCGACCCTCGCCGTTTCCCTCCATCCCGCTAACCATCTCCTCGACCGGATCCACCCCGCTCGTCTAAAGCTTGACCCCCTCCGCCGACCGACTGGACGACCCCGACTGCACCTGAACCCGCCGGAGCTCCTCGCCTGCCGACTTTCCCGCTGTTCACCATCTCCCTCTCCTTCTTACCTGAAACCCGACCGGAGTGCCGCAGTTCTGGACTGGACGCCAGTACCCCCGCCGTGCTCTTCCAACTCCCCGCCGGAGTCGAACCCGCTACACCACCCGAGCCCGTTGTCCACGCCTGAACCGAGCACCCCCGACTGCACCCGACTTTCCCCCCGTCAACAGACGCCACGCCATCAACCCGTCTTCTCCCCTCAACCCGCCGGATCACGAGCCGCTGAACTCGCCAGAAGCCGACCGCCTGAGCAGGAACAGTAGCAGCAGGAGCAGCCCCGAGCCGCTGAACCCCTCGACATCACAGTTCATTCTCCTCGACGACTCGCCGAGCACCTCGTTCCCGTACGCACAGGTTCGAGATACTCTTTTCTTGTTGCGCACACATACTCGTACGCGTATACGTATATTGTTCAATAAATATATATATATATTTATTTATTTATTTTATTTTGAACTAGCAGACTTGACCTAGAAGCCAGCAGATGAACACCTGTCCGAAGTATAGGATTCTGGATTTTATTATTTTTTCTAGAATTTAATATTTGGAGATTGTAATTAATTACTGTATTTTATTTAATATATTTTTGCGCATTGCCTTTGCTTCGATATTTGGAGCGCTACCCTGACTTTTGTCTTCCAACAAATTTCAAAATCTTGCCCTGGACATGCCCGCCTTCCATTCTGCTATTTTTGCAACTCATAATTTTGCTCCCTGCGCATTATTTCTGGCCGCACAAAAAATCATCGCGGACGTTATTTAATAAATTCCTATTTTGTATCGTTGTGCATTCCAATTGAAATTGGAGGCAATCTTGACCTATTTATCGTGCGGCCCAAATTAGGGAAATATTCTGTTCTGAGTCTTCTTCATTTTTGGTATTGATGACCTGACCTGATTTTGGTCCCATGTACTCCTAATTAATTATTGAACACAACTTGCATTTATTTCTATTTAAATTGAGGATACTAATTTATCTGATTCTAAAATCTTAATTTAATTCCAGTGCCCTGTAAATTGAGCCCATACCGATCATATAGCGCCCCCTGACCCTACAAAACACCGGACCCCGAATCTCCCGCCAAATTTTCGTCATTTCATGCGTCTGTGCAAATACCCAAATTTAAGGGGGTTAATTTGCAAATATGCATTTTTGGTGTCAACACCCTTTGATAACAATGAGGGAACCTAATATTTTAATTAAACCTCACCCTAAATCCCCCATGAATTATTTCCCTCATGTTTAATCTGGACCACTCAATTAATTGGGTGCATCCACAACCCTCCATCACACCCTCTCTCTCCCTATTTAATATCTTGTACCCTCAAACCCTAATCCCAAGAAACCTAGGTTTTCCCCCACCTCACAAGCCTCCACCCCTTCTCTCCAACGTAGGAAACTTCTTCCTATTCTCTTCTCCACTTTTCTTCTTTTCTTCTTCTTCTTCTTCCTTTTCTTCTTCTTCTCTTTAACAATTTTTGAATTTTGAACTAAAGAGAAAGAGGGGGAAATACTGTTCACCCGTGCTCCTGGCGAACTCCGGCGGTCCCTGTCTCTCCGACCTCCGGTCAGCGAGCTCCTCCCCGATTTCTGTTTACCCGGCCATTGCCCCCTGTGCACCATCTCCGGGGAGCGGCCCACTGCACCCAGGCCGGCTTCCCCGGGCGGCCGAGTTCTCCCGCTGCTGTACAACCACCACCCTCGGCCGACGGAGCCGACTTCTCCAACACTCCCTCCGGTCCGGCGGCCGCAGCAGCCCCCTCACCGCTGCTGCCCGGCCGAGACCCCGCTCCCTCTGCTCTTCAACCTCCTCCCCGAGCCCAGTACTCCGGCGGCCGCTGGCTACAGTTTCCCGCTGCGACTGAAGCCGACTGCCCCATTCCCTGCGGTGAACCCCGGCGTTCAGCCCGGCCCGCACCGACTCCGGCGGCCAACCCCATTCCTCCTCGAGCATCCACCACCTATCACCACCACTACTCCTCTCCCTCCGGCGAGTCTCCGGTCGTACTCCGGCCGACCCCAACACTCTGTAAGTCTCCTTCCTCTCTCCCTCTTCCTTCCTTTATATATATATGTATATATATATATGCAAACGTATATACGTATGAGTATATAAATACGTATATAAGTTTAGCATTTATTAATTAATGTGAATGCAATGTGTAGATGTAATTATATATATTAATGAGTAGGTATATGTGTATAGTATTATTTTAATTAGTGTTTAATAGTATATATAATATTGGTATACGTATAAATATATAATTCGTGTATACTTAATATATTTTTAATAAAATGAGTATACATGTATTTTATTTATATTACTTAGCATATTTCAATATATATATTAAATTGGTATGTATAGTGTATATTTAGTATATGAACGTATTTAAAATATGAATATGTATATTATTTATTTTATTATATTTAATTGTACTAGTATAGTATATATATTTATATACCTTAGTATAATGTAATATGTGTATTTTAATATAATGTGTATACGTATATGTATATATTAACATATGCATTTAAATTAATGTTTAACAGTATATGTATATGTATATGTCTATTGTTAATTATTTAATAATTAAATAGAATGTATAGTATATATATATTATGTAAAGTATTTATATATATTTAATTAATGTATAATTTAATTTGTATATATATATGTATATATACATAGATTTATTTTATGACATTTATTTAATAAAAGTATATGCTAGTATAAATTTATTTTGGTGTATTAGTATTAGTATACTAAATGATAATGTTGATTATATATATGTATAAACGTACTTTGGTATAAAAACGTATATTTGGTATATATTTTAGATATATATGTATTATGTTAAATTCCTTTTGTATGTATACAATATAAATACGTATTGTATTCTTTCCATGAACTATACATATACAAGTATTATTATTATGTTTATATATATATACAAGTATTATTTATTTTAAAAGTATATATTTTTACATATATCTATTATAGTAATTAAGGGATATTATTATATATATAGTTGGCCTATCTAGTAGATGACCCTTATCGTACCTAGCGTAGCCCTAAGGCCAGTATAATTCTTCTGTGTGTTAGGATAGCATCTGATACAAGTGTGGTAATTGTGATATGTTTATAGGACTGTTGGTTCACCAAGGGGATACTCTGGAACAGGACATCCATAAATACCAGCTAAGGACCCAAGATAAGTACATTCTCTGATAATTTCCAATTCTTTGATAATTTCTATAAATTCAACAATCATGAAATGTTACATCTGAATCTTTGACACTGTGCTACACGGACTAGTATAGCTTGGATCTGCAGTCATGAGATGTTACCTTGATTATCGTATTGATATTGTACACGACATGTATATTAGACATCGTACATGATAGACTTGACTTGCTCGTGTATCGTGACGTGTCATGGTTGGATCCACAGTACTAGTTGGGGCGAGGAAATTGCTAGTGAGAAATATGATCAAATACCTATCGTACAAGTTTATATTATTGGTGTTAATCATTCGCCTCACGCATGATTAGCCAGGCCATGTAGCAATCGTACAAGTCCCAAGCCGATCATATTTCAAAACTACAATTTCAAACACTTAGAATAGTTACAGTTCTCTATTTTAGATCATATACTACATCACCCGTATATGATACTGTTCCTTATTCTTTTTATTCCATACATGCACTGACTGTATCATATTGCCTATTGCCTGTCTCTTTACATTGCATGTCTCTCTTAAATTGCCATCGCATTTATTTCACTATCTTTTCAGTAGCTAGCATGACATGTTTTATTGTATTTTAGACATTATCAATTAATGGAACTGTGATTTGAGAGTGTTGCTTTGCTCCTTCCTGACTGAAAATATTTTTCCAGACTATGCCTTAGAGGACCGCTGTCCGACACTTTATGGACCATATGGTGAGTAGCTGCAGACTTGGTAGTTAGTTGTGATTCTGGGAGATCTAGTCGGAATTACTAATATTCTGGTTAGTTTCTTTCAGTAGTTTATTTGGTACCGGATTTGTCTCCGGCATTTTGAAGAGACTTGGATATTGTTGAGTTAGAATATTACTTGTGGACTTGTGTTGTGTTTAATTTTAGTTTTA
The DNA here is from genome assembly GCA_036927795.1 of Iris macrosiphon. Lineage (NCBI taxonomy): Eukaryota > Viridiplantae > Streptophyta > Magnoliopsida > Asparagales > Iridaceae > Iris > Iris macrosiphon. The sequence continues at coordinate 23,728 of JAYESA010001331.1, read as the reverse complement.
CTATTCGAAATCTTATCGTGCTGTAATCCTGTGATTGAGTATGTGTTCATCTTCTTTGTGTCATCCGTACCTCCTAATGGAGATTGGATGCTTGCGTGACATTAGTTAGATAGTATCAAGACCTTGACAGCGTTCTACCGCCGATGCTGCGGCGTAGGCTGGACGTACCCACGCACTCGTGCCCCTAAACCGGGTGCGGGTCGTGACACATTTTTAGTGGTGGCCCATGCAGGTCAGACTTCGTGAGTTGTGCGATGTCGTAGTAGTGTGACATCCTTGTTATACTACTGCGTGCCTGCTATAGGACATAGGACATAGGATACTAGGACGAGAGCAAATACTCAATCACAATTCCTTGAGAGATTCCTGGGATGACCCCTGAGAATCTTGTTAAAATTTCCAATTTAAATCATTCCCTTGTTCCGTCCATTCTCATTTGTTGATATTGATTTGATTGTTGTTGATTAGTTATTAAGTTAGGATTTTTGGTTTCATAGTAGGGCTGGATTTCATATCAAGATGAACTTGCAGACTGATTTATGGTATTACCTGATGACGCATGTCGATGAGGACAGTGAGAATGATTAACATTAGAGCTATTGGACTACAGAAGGTGGATTTAAAATTTTTTTAATTGAAGATTGAAAATGAATTTCAAATTTTAGGATTCTGAGAAGATTGAGATTGTTATTAAAATTTATTTTGAAGATTTCAATGAATTGCAAAAACTTTGAAATTGAGGAGTTGAGATATGGCTATTAAAAATTTATTTTGAGGAATTCAGATTCGATTCAATGAACCTAAACAAGCTGTAAGGATTTTTGAGTGATTAAATTTTCATTTCAGTATTTAAATAATTGACCTTGAGGAAAGTGTATACATTTTACTTTAAAAGTTTATTCGAGGAGTTATTTGAGGAATTTTATTTAAGGATAAGACTTTATAGTGGGAGAGATATATTATAATATAAGTAGATAAGATGCATGTGTAAGGATTTGTTGGCTTGAGTATAATTGAGATCTCACTGCCCACTGACTTGGGTGTCCATCTAAGATTGTATTGGAGAGAGCTATACTTAGTACAGAGTGTTGCAATTGATATGCACTTGAGTGATAAGGATAACTAGCATCAACTGTTGCAGTAGGTAAGGAAGCTAGCAGTGAGTGTGTTTGTGATAGAACCGTGATACCTAGGGGATAGAGATATCAGACCATGGATGCATCTTTGACCTGTGCAATCACAACTAGGATTGTTATTCCCAATCTATCTATCTTGAATGTTGCTTATTTAGAACTATACTGTCCTTCCTTGATGATATCGTATTTTTGCCTTGATTCTTTTGGGTCTGTCTTCAGGATGCCGCCAAAGACACGATCTATGAGAGCGGGAACATCAGCTTTAGAAGGAACTGCCACCTCTCCACCTGATGGACAGACAGCCGTAGTACCTCCTACATCTCCGATACACGTAGGTGATCCTCCTCCTCCACCTGTTCAGAGGATTGCCGCAGACGTGACGGACAACCTTCCTCCTCCACCGACTCCGATTCCCGGAGGCTTGCCCATTGACGGAACGCAGATGTTTACCTTGATCCAGGGCATGGTAGATGCTCAGAGAGTGACGACAGACGCTCAGCGAGTTCAAGCTGAGGCTCAGAGGGTGCAAGCAGAAGCGCACCAGGCACAAACCGAGCTGATGAAAGAAAACATGGAGAATGCTCATCAAGTGACTCTCCAAGCTTTGGAGAAAGTAGCACAGTACCAGCAGTTTTCTGGCCAGCAGCAGAGATCAGGCACTATAGTGGATTTCAAAAGGATGATACCTCGAGAGTTCAAAGGCACCGAAGGGATACTCTACGCTGACGACTGGCTAGAGGATATAGAGAGAAGCCTGCGATTGACCCAGATTCTGGAGAACTTGCAGATAGAAGCCGCTGGCAGTCAAATGTTCGATATCGTACTCACATGGTATCGCACGGAGCCGAGAATTACTGCGCAAGGACTTACTTGGGAGACCTTCAAGAAACTCTTCAAGGAGAAGTTCTTTCCCGACGTGGCATTGGGAACCTTGGAAAGTCAGTTTCATGACTTAGTTCAAGGAAACATGTCGGTCGACGAGTACGCTACAGAATTCTGTAGATTGAGCCGTTTTGCATCGTCTATGATTCGAGACCCAGGAGATCGAGCCCAGAAATTTAGAAAGGGATTGACGAGAGAAATTAGGTCGCGCACTTCTGGTCGTCGTACCGCTACCTTTGAGGCTACATTGATGGATGCTCAGATTGCAGAAGAGGATCTGGACCTCAGGCCTAAGAGGAGTCACAATATTTTTGGAGATACGAATGATAGCGCAGGACAGGCCAAGCATCCCCGTATTCAGCACCAACAGCAGTACCAAGTGCCATTTCATAGTCAGCAACAACCATGGACATTTCAGCATCCACAACAGTACCTAGCACCAGTTCCTATCCAGCAACATCCATGGGCGTATCAGTATCAACAGCAGTACCAGGCACCAATTCATGTTCAGCAGGATCCGCAACAGCCTCCAAGAGAGACACAGCAGACTTATCATTTCTGTAAGAAGCCAGGTCACCTTTGGGAGAGCTGTAGAACGAGGCTAGGACTTTGTTTGCACTGCGGCGCTGCGGGACATCGAGTAAGGGATTGTCTTATAGCCCCTTATCTCCCCGGCCAGCGTGCAGCTTCAGACTATAGAGATCCAGTTAGGCTACCTGTGGAACCGTATATTGCTCAGCACCCGCAAAGGGAACCACCCCAGCAGGGCGGGCATTTGCGATGACGGTCGAGGAGACCGATACTGCAGGTAATGTGTTAGCAGTTTCTGTTCTTTCCTTTATTCTGTTCCTACCTATTTGATTGATTGATTGCTTAGTGCAATAGTTGTATGCATGATTTTTTTGTTAGAATGTAGTTAGTAATACCCCTGATACATAGACTGCAACACCATAACAAATGAGACCATAACCATGTATGTTCCCCCTAGATTGTATGTGGTATGACTATAGGTAGAATTTTCTTAGACCGTGATTATTGGTGTTGACTGTAGTAAAGATTCATGAAGAGGTTATTACTTGACAAGAGGAACAAGAAGATTAAAATTTGAGGATAAATATTGATTTAAATAAATGGTTAAGAAATTAACATTTCATAATTGGTGGTTTAATTAATTCCAGGAAAGATTATGACATGTTTAAGTTGGTTATTAATTTGGAAATTTTGGGAGATTTATCAATGTATTTATTTAATTGTAAGTTATGAATTTTAGAACTTTATATTTGGATGTCACATTTGGAGAATCCTTAAATATCATATTGTTGAGTATTTTGAGGAGTGGATATTAAATTCCGGGTATTGAATTATTAACTCAAAACTTTCAGGAAATTTTAATAAAAAGGGACTTTGATTCTATTTTGAGGATTTTTTCAGGAATACAAATAATTACAGAAATTTTATTTGTGAAAAGACATTGCGGATTATAACCTGATTTCATGGTTAATGGATTTAAATTTTGCGGGAATAATAATGTGTATGATTAAACACTAGTATGAGGATTTTAAATTTCGAGGACGAAATTCTTTTAAGGTGGTTAGACTTGTCACTACCACATTCCGAAAATAGGGGTATTTTTGACTTTTTACAATATTTAATATTATGGTATTTACAATTAATTTAATTGTATGATAGTATTTAATTTAAATGATTATGTGATGTGTAATTAAATATACAATTATATGCAGTGTTTATTTATTTTATTTTGAACTAGCAGACTTGACCTAAAAGCCAGCAGATGAACATCTGTCCGAAGTATAGGATTCTGGATTTTATTATTTTTTCTAGAATTTAATATTTGGAGATTGTAATTAATTACTGTATTTTATTTAATATATTTTTGCGCATTGCCTTTGCTTCGATATTTGGAGCGCTACCCTGACTTTTGTCTTCCAACAAATTTCACAATCTTGCCCTGGACATGCCCGCCTTCCATTCTGCTATTTTTGCAACTCATAATTTTGCTCCCTGCGCATTATTTCTGGCCGCACAAAAAATCATCGCGGACGTTATTTAATAAATTCCTATTTTGTATCGTTGTGCGTTCCAATTGAAATTGGAGGCAATCTTGACCTATTTATCGTGCGGCCCAAATTAGGGAAATATTCTGTTCTGAGTCTTCTTCATTTTTGGTATTGATGACCTGACCTGATTTTGGTCTCATGTACTCCTAATTAATTGTTGAACACAACTTGCATTTATTTCTATTTAAATTGAGGATACTAATTTATCTGATTCTAAAATCCCAATTTAATTCCAGTGCCCTGTAAATTGAGCCCATACCGATCATATAGCGCCCCCTGACCCTACAAAACACCGGACCCCGAATCTCCCGCCAAATTTTCGTCATTTCATGCGTCTGTGCAAATACCCAAATTTAAGGGGGTTAATTTGCAAATATGCATTTTTGGTGTCAACACCCTTTGATAACAATGAGGGAACCTAATATTTTAATTAAACCTCACCCTAAATCCCCCATGAATTATTTCCCTCATGTTTAATCTGGACCACTCAATTAATTGGGTGCATCCACAACCCTCCATCACACCCTCTCTCTCCCTATTTAATATCTTGTACCCTCAAACCCTAATCCCAAGAAACCTAGGTTTTCCCCCACCTCACAAGCCTCCACCCCTTCTCTCCAACGTAGGAAACTTCTTCCTATTCTCTTCTCCACTTTTCTTCTTTTCTTCTTCTTCTTCTTCCTTTTCTTCTTCTTCTCTTTAACAATTTTTGAATTTTGAACTAAAGAGAAAGAGGGGGAAATACTGTTCACCCGTGCTCCTGGCGAACTCCGGCGGTCCCTGTCTCTCCGACCTCCGGTCAGCGAGCTCCTCCCCGATTTCTGTTTACCCGGCCATTGCCCCCTGTGCACCATCTCCGGCGAGCGGCCCACTGCACCCAGGCCGGCTTCCCCGGGCGGCCGAGTTCTCCCGCTGCTGTACAACCACCACCCTCGGCCGACGGAGCCGACTTTTCCAACACTCCCTCCGGTCCGGCGGCCGCAGCAGCCCCCTCACCGCTGCTGCCCGGCCGAGACCCCGCTCCCTCTGCTCTTCAACCTCCTCCCCGAGCCCAGTACTCCGGCGGCCGCTGGCTACAGTTTCCCGCTGCGACTGAAGCCGACTGCCCCATTCCCTGCGGTGAACCCCGGCGTTCAGCCCGGCCCGCACCGACTCCGGCGGCCAACCCCATTCCTCCTCGAGCATCCACCACCTATCACCACCACTACTCCTCTCCCTCCGGCGAGTCTCCGGTCGTACTCCGGCCGACCCCAACACTCTGTAAGTCTCCTTCCTCTCTCCCTCTTCCTTCCTTTATATATATATGTATATATATATATGCAAACGTATATACGTATGAGTATATAAATACGTATATAAGTTTAGCATTTATTAATTAATGTGAATGCAATGTGTAGATGTAATTATATATATTAATGAGTAGGTATATGTGTATAGTATTATTTTAATTAGTGTTTAATAGTATATATAATATTGGTATACGTATAAATATATAATTCGTGTATACTTAATATATTTTTAATAAAATGAGTATACATGTATTTTATTTATATTACTTAGCATATTTCAATATATATATTAAATTGGTATGTATAGTGTATATTTAGTATATGAACGTATTTAAAATATGAATATGTATATTATTTATTTTATTATATTTAATTGTACTAGTATAGTATATATATTTATATACCTTAGTATAATGTAATATGTGTATTTTAATATAATGTGTATACGTATATGTATATATTAACATATGCATTTAAATTAATGTTTAACAGTATATGTATATGTATATGTCTATTGTTAATTATTTAATAATTAAATAGAATGTATAGTATATATATATTATGTAAAGTATTTATATATATTTAATTAATGTATAATTTAATTTGTATATATATATATGTATATATACATAGATTTATTTTATGACATTTATTTAATAAAAGTATATGCTAGTATAAATTTATTTTGGTGTATTAGTATTAGTATACTAAATGATAATGTTGATTATATATATGTATAAACGTACTTTGGTATAAAAACGTATATTTGGTATATATTTTAGATATATATGTATTATGTTAAATTCCTTTTGTATGTATACAATATAAATACGTATTGTATTCTTTCCATGAACTATACATATACAAGTATTATTATTATGTTTATATATATATACAAGTATTATTTATTTTAAAAGTATATATTTTTACATATATCTATTATAGTAATTAAGGGATATTATTATATATATAGTTGGCCTATCTAGTAGATGACCCTTATCGTACCTAGCGTAGCCCTAAGGCCAGTATAATTCTTCTGTGTGTTAGGATAGCATCTGATATAAGTATGGTAATTGTGATATGTTTATAGGACTGTTGGTTCACCCAGGGGATACTCTGGAACAGGACATCCATAAATACCAGCTAAGGACCCAAGGCAAGTACATTCTCTGATAATTTCTAATTCTTTGATAATTTCTATAAATTCAACAATCATGAAATGTGTTACTACCACATTCCAAAAATAGGGGTATTTTCGACTTTTTACAATATTTAATATTATTGTAGTTATAATTAATTAATTGCATGAATAGTATATATTTAAATTAAAACTGTGTGATGTGTACTTTAATATATTATATTATAGACAGTGTTCATTTGTGTTTTTGATGGTAGACTTGACCTAGAAGCTAGTAGATGAGCACCTGTCAGAATTATGGAATTTTGAGGTTAATTGTTTTATTTTAGAATTAATTTATTGGAGGTGTAATTAATTACCGTATTTTATTTAATATTTTTGCGCATTGCCTTTGCTTCGATATTTGGAGCATTATCCAGACTTTTGTCTTCCAACAAATTTCACAATCTTGCCCTAGACATGCCCGACTTCAATTCTGCTATTTTGCAACTCATAATTTTGCTCCCTGTGCATTATTTCTGGCCGCACAAAAATTGTCGCGGACGTTTATTTTAAAATCTCTATTTTGTATCGTTGTGCGTTCCAATTTAAATTGGAGACAATCTTGACCTATTTTTCGTTCGGCCCAAATTAGGATAATATTCTGTTCTGAGTCTTCTTCATTATTGGTATTGATGACCTGACCTGATTTTGGCCCCAAGTACTCCTAATTAATTGTTGAACACAACTTGCATTTATTTCTATTTAAATTGAGGATACCATTTTATCTGATTTTAAAATCCCAATTTAATTCCAGTGCCCTGCAAATTCAGCCCATACCCATCTTACAGTGCCCCCTGACCCTACAAAACATCGGACCCGAATCGCCCGCCAAATTTTCGTCATTTTATGTGTTTGTGCAATTTCCCAAATTTAAGGGGGTTAAATTATAAATTGGCATTTTTGTGGCCTCACCCAATTATTTTAACCAATGAGGAATCCTAAATATTTTAATTAAACCTCACCCTAAATCCCCCATAAATTATTTTCCTCATGTTCAATCTAGACCACTCATTTAGAGGGTCAATCACAACCCTCCATCAAAACCCACTCTCCCTATATAATATCATGTCTACATCAAACCCTAATCCCTAGGCAACCTAGAAAACACCACCCTCCTCAAGCCTCCATCTCCCCTCAACCCAACGTAGGAAATTTTCTCCCTTCTTCTTCTCTTTTCTTCTTTTCTTCTTCTCTTTCCTTCCTTATCCTTCTTCCTTTTCTTCTTCTTTAATTTTTTGATTTGATTCAAATTCAAAATTTGGAGGGGGGGAATACTGTTCACCCCCCCTCATCTACTGTGCACCCGGCGGTCCCTGCCCTCTCCGGCGGGCTGGCCAGCCGCTGCCCGTGCGTCCGTCGGCCCCCATCAGGTCCGGCTGCTCCCCACAACTCCCGCCGGCAGGCCACCAATCCCCCATTCCTCCTGTGTACTCCTCCCCGGCGGACTGAAATCCGGTCAGCCCACTGCTCCAGCCCGATTCCCCGGCGGATCCCCCGGCTACTCCGGCCTCTCTCACGAACTCCTCCGGCCCGGCGAGAACCCCGACCCCGCTGACTGCCACTCCGGCACCGCCCCAATCTTCCTCCTCTCCGCCCGTAGCCGCCTTTCTCCGGCGGTGAACTCCTCCCTGCTGTGTTTTCCATCACCACCACCACCGGCAGCCATCCAACACCCCACCCTCATCTCCTCCACCCCGGCCACGGTTCCAGCCATCCCTCTCCGACCCGCTGCAGGCTGCCCGCTCTTCCGCTGCGACTGCTCCGGCGGTCTCGAGTCCGGCGGCCGGCAACCCCCAATCACAGTGAGCCTCCTTTCCTCCCCTCTCCCTCTTTCTTTATATATATATATATGTATATATATATATATATATATATATGTATATATATATATATAATGTATGTAGGAATTTTGTATAAGTAGATGGATACATTAGCATGTATATGTAATTATGAAATTAAATTAATGTTTAATATATATTAGTATGGTATATATATAAATACCTTGTATAATGTATTGTGGGTGTTTTCACTATAATGTATATATGTATACATATTTTGTAAATGTATGTATTAATATATATGTATAAGTACATATTTTGTATATGTATATTGATGCATTTTATATATATATACTTTGTATATTTTAATATAATTAGTATATGTATATGTATACATTAGTATATGTATTTGTATTAATGTAAGGTATTTGTATGTCTTTGAATAAATGGTATAAATATGTATTTAATTTAATGTTTAATAGTATATGTATTTGTATATATATTTAATGTGTAGAGATAAATATATATAGATACATATTTAAATGATATATATTGAATATTTCATTGTATTTTCATATAGAAATGCATATTAAAAGTGTATTATTTTGGTATAAATATGTGTACCTATATATATACGTATAAACATATTTGGGTATTTATTTATTAGTATTTAATTGTATGAGTATGTATGTATTTAAATAAATTCTATAATTAAGTTTGGTATATATATATATATTTTGTATATATATATATACTTGATATAATATCAAATATATATGTTGTAAATACATTTAATATTTCTATATATATATATGATTGATATATATAAATACGTGTTCTACTATATGTATTTTAAATATATATATATTTAGCATATTTTCAATATATATTTAATTGGTATATTCATCTGTATATAGTATTGTATAATTTAATTGGTATAAATTAGTATATAAAAATAATAGTATACGTACTATTTTGGTGTATATATATATATATATATCTTTATTGTTCAATTGACATAGATATATATGTGTAGGTATATTTTTGTATAAACCCTTAGTACATTTTTATAATATATACATGTATATTTTGTAGTTGTATTTAATTGGAGATATGGTTGTATGTACATACAGGTATTAGTTTTATTTAAAGTGTATATATTTATACTTATAGCTATTGTTGTAATTAAGGGATATTATATATATATAGTTTGCCTATCTAGTAGATGACCCCTACCGTACCTAGGGTAGCCCTGAGGCCAGTATATTTCTTCTGTGTGTTAAGGTAGCATCTGATACAAGTGTTATAATTGTGATATATTTTAGGACTGTTGGTTCACCAGGGAATACTCTGGAACAGGACATCAATAATTACCAGCTAAGGACCCAAGGCAAGTACATTCTCTGATAATTTCCAATTCTTGATAATTGCTATAAGTTCAATGATCTTGAAATGTTACAACTGAATCTTTGACACTGTGCTACACGGACTAGTATAGCTTGGATCTGCAGTCATGAGATGTTATCTTGATTATCGTATTGACATTGTACACGACATGTATATTTAGACATCGTACATGATAGACTTGACTTGCTCGTGTATCGTGACGTGTCATGGTTGGATCCACAGTACTAGTTGGGGGCGGGGAAGTAGTTAGTAAGAAATGTGATCATAACCTCTTATTGTAGTATAGAAATTGTAAGTGTTAATCATGCTCTTCACCCATGATTAGCCAGGCCTTGTAGCTATCGTACATGTTCCCAAGCCGATCATATTTTGAAACTACTATTTTAAACACTTAGAATAGATTGCAGTTCCCTATTTTAAATTATATACTACATCACCCGTATATGATACTGTTCCTTGTTCTTTTCATTTTCATACATGCACTGACTGTATCATATTGCCTGTTGCCTGTCTCTTTACATTGCCTGTCTCTCTTAATTGCCATTGCATTTATTTCACTGTCTTCACAGTAGCTAGCATGACATATTTTATTGTATTATAGACATTATCAATTAATGGAATTGTTATTTGAGAGTGTTGCTTTGCTCCTTCCTGACTGGAAATATTTTTCCAGACTATGCCTTAGAGGACCGCTGTCCGACATTTATGGACCATATGGTGAGTAGCTGCAGACTTGGTAGTTAGTTGTGATTCTGGAAGGTCTAGCCGGAATTATTATTTATTGTTAGTTCTTTAAGTAGACTATTTGGTACCGGATTTGTCTTCGGCATTTTGATGATTCTTGGATATTGTTGAGTTAGAATATTACTTGTGGACTTGTGTTGTGTTTAATTTTAATTTCTGTTTTGAAATCTTATCGTGCTGTAATCCTGTGATTGAGTATATGTTCATCTTATTTGTGACATCCGTGCCTCCCAATGGAGATTGGATATTTGCGTGACATTAGTTAGATAGTATCAAGACCTTGACAGCGTTCTACCGCCGATGCTGCGGCGTAGGCTGGACGTACCCACGCACTCGTGCCCCTAAACCGGGTGCGGGTCGTGACACATTTTTAGTGGTGGCCCATGCAGGTCAGACTTCGCGAATTGTACGATGTCGTAGTAGTGTGGCATCTTTGTTACACTATTGCGTACCTGCAATAGGATCTAGGACATAGGATACTAGGACGAGAACAAATACTCAATCACAATTTCTTGAGAGATTCCTGGGATGACCCCTGAGAATCTTGTTAAAACTTCCAATTTAAATCATTCCCTTGTTCCGTCCATTCTCACTTGTGATATTGATTGATTATTATTGATTAGGTATTAAGTTAGGATTTTGGGTTTCACTGTAGGGTTGATTTCATATCAAGGTGAATTTATAGACTAATTTATAGTATTATTTGAGGACGCATGTCGATGAGGACAGTGAAAAGGATTAACATTAGAGCTATTGGACTACAAAAGGTGTGGATTTAAAATTTTAATTTAAGATTGAAAATGAATTTCAAATTTTTTTTGAATTCTGAGAAGATTGAGATTGTTATTAAAATTTTATTTTGAAGATTTCAATGAATTGCAAAGATTTTGAAATTGAGGAATTGAAATATTGTTGTTAAAATTTTATTTTGAGGATTCAGATTCGATTCAATTTGTTGAACCTAGACAAGTCTGTGAGGATTTTTGTGTGATTAAATTTTCATTTCAGTATTTAAATAATTAACCTTGAGGAAAGTGTATGCTTTTACTTTAAAAATTTTATTTCGAGGAGTTATTTTGAGGAAAATTTATCTGAGGATAAGATTTTATAGTGGGAGAGATATATTAGTATACAATAGATGAGGTGCATGTGTAAGGATCTGTTGGCTTGAGTAGAATTGAGATCTCACTGCCCACTGACTTGGGTGTCCATTTAAGATTGTATTAGAGAGAGCAGTATTTAGTAAAGAGTGTTGCATTTGATATGCACTTGGGTGATAAGAATAACTAGCATCAACTGTTGCAGTAGGTAAGGAAGCTAGCAGTGAGAGTGTTTGTGATAGAACTGTGATACCTAGGGGATAGAGATATCAGACCATGGATGCATCTTGACCTGTGCAATCACAACTAGGATTGTTATTCCCAATCTTTATCTTGAATGTTGCTTCTTTAGAACTGTACTGTCCTTCCTTGATGATATCGTATTTTTGCCTAAATTGATTCTTTGGGATCTCTCTTCAGGATGTCGCCGCAGACAAGGTCTATGAGAGCGGGAACATCAGCTTTAGAGGGGTCTGCCACCTCTCTACCTGATGGACAGGCATCCGTAGTTCCTCCTACATCTCCGATGCACGTAGGTGTGTCTGCACCTATCGGGGACCTTCCTCCTCCACCTGTCCAGAAGATTGCCGCAGCTGTGACGGACAACCTTCCTCCTCCAACAACTCCGATTCCCGGAGGTTTGCCCATTGACGGAACGCAGATGTTTACCTTGATCCAAGGCATGATAGATGCCCAGAGAGTGACGGCAGATGCTCAGCGAGTTCAAGCTGAGGCTCAGAGGGTGCAAGCAGAAGCACACCAGGCACAAACCGAGCTGATGAAAGAAAACATGGAGAATGCTCATCAAGTGACTCTCCAAGCTTTGGAGAGAGTAGCACAATACCAGCAGTTTCCTGGCCAGCAGCAGCAGAGATCAGGTACTATAGTGGATTTCAAGAGGATGATGCCTCGAGAGTTTAAAGGTACCGAAGGGATACTCTACGCTGACGACTGGCCAGAGGATATAGAAAGAAGCCTGCGATTGACCCAGATTCCGGAGAGCTTGCAGATAGAAGCCGCTGGCAGTCAGATGTTCGATATCGCACTCACATGGTATCGCACAGAGCCAAGAATTACTGCGCAAGGACTTACTTGGGAGACCTTCAAGGAACTCTTCAAGGAGAAGTTCTTTCCCGACGTGGCATTGGGAACCTTGAAAAGTCAGTTTCATGACTTAGTTCAAGAAAACATGTCGGTCGACGAGTACGCTGCAGAATTCTGTAGATTGAGCCGTTTTGCATCGTCTATGATTCGAGACCCAGGAGATCGAGCCCGGAAATTTAGAAAGGGACTGACGAGAGAGATTAAGTCACGAACTTCTGGTGGTCGTACCGTTACCTTTGAGGCTATCTTGATGGATGCCCAGATTGCAGAAGAGGATCTGGATCTCAGGCCTAAGAGGAGTCACAATGCTTTTGGAGATACGAATGGTAGCCCAGGACCAACCAAGCATCCTCGTATTCAGCACCAACAGCAGTACCAAGTACCATTCCATATTCAGCAACAACCATGGACATTTCAGCATCCACCGCAGTACCTAGCACCAGTTCCTACCCAGCAACATCCATGGGAGTATCAGTATCAACAGCAGTACCAGGCACCAATTCATGTTCAGCAGAATCAGCAACAGCCTCCAAGAGAGACACAGCAGACTTGTCATTTCTGTAAGAAGCCAGGTCACCTTTGGGAGAGCTGTAGAACGAGGCTAGGACTTTGTTTGCACTGCGGCGCTGCGGGACATCGAGTAAGGGACTGTCTTCTAGCCCCTTATCTTCCCGGCCAGCGCACAACTTCAGACTATAGAGATCCAATTAGGCTACCTGTGGAACCGTATATTGCTCAGCACCCGCAAAGGGAACCACCCCAGCAGGGCGGGCATTTGCGATGACGGTCGAGGAGACCGATATTGCAGGTAATGTGTTTGTAGGTTCTGTTCTTTCCTCCATTCTGTTCCTCTCTATTTGATTGATTGATTGACTGCTTAGTACCGTAGTTCGTATGCATGAATCTTGTTATAATATAGTTAGTAGTACCCCTGATACATAGACTGCAACACCATAACAAATGAGACCATAACCATGTATGTTCCCCCTAGATGGTATGTGGTATGACTATAGGTAGAATTTTCTTAGACCGTGATTATTGGTGTTGACCATAGTAGATTCATGAAGGAGTTATGACTTGACAGGAGAAACAAGATGAAAAAAAAAAAATTCGAGGATAAACATCTATTTAAATAAAGGGCCAATAATTTAACATGGCAGAATTTATGATTAATTAATTCCAGGAAAGATTATGACATGTTTAAGTTGGTTATTAATTTGGAAATTTTGGAAGATTTATCAATGTATTTATTTAATTGCACGTTATGAATTTTAGAACTTTATATTTGGATGTCACATTTGGAGAATCCTTAAATATCATATTGTTGAGTATTTTGAGGAGTGGATATTAAATTCCGGGTATTGAATTATTAACTCAAAACTTTCAAGGAAATTTTGACAAAAATAGACTTTGATTTTTTCGAGGATTTTTCAGGAATGAAATAATTACAGAAATTTTATTTGTGAAAAGACATTGCGGATTATAACCTGATTTCCTGGTTAATGGATTTAAATTTTGAGGGAAATATAATGTGTATGATTAAACACTAATATGAGGATTTTAAATTTCAAGGACGAAATTCTTTTAAGGTGGGTAGACTTGTCACTACCACATTCCAAAAACAGGGGTATTTTCGACTTTTTACAATATTTAATATTATTGTAGTTATAATTAATTAATTGCATGAATAGTATATATTTAAATTAAAACTGTGTGATGTGTACTTTAATATATTATATTATAGACAGTGTTCATTTGTGTTTTTGATGGTAGACTTGACCTAGAAGCTAGTAGATGAGCACCTGTCAGAATTATGGAATTTTGAGGTTAATTGTTTTATTTTAGAATTAATTTATTGGAGGTGTAATTAATTACCGTATTTTATTTAATATTTTTGCGCATTGCCTTTGCTTCGATATTTGGAGCATTATCCAGACTTTTGTCTTCCAACAAATTTCACAATCTTGCCCTAGACATGCCCGCCTTCAATTCTGCTATTTTGCAAATCATAATTTTGCTCCCTGTGCATTATTTCTGGCCGCACAAAAATCGTCGCGGACGTTTATTTTAAAATCTCTATTTTGTATCGTTGTGCGTTCCAATTTAAATTGGAGACAATCTTGACCTATTTTTCGTTCGGCCCAAATTAGGGTAATATTCTGTTCTGAGTCTTCTTCATTATTGGTATTGATGACCTGACCTGATTTTGGCCCCAAGTACTCCTAATTAATTGTTGAACACAACTTGCATTTATTTCTATTTAAATTGAGGATACCATTTTATCTGATTTTAAAATCCTAATTTAATTCCAGTGCCCTGCAAATTCAGCCCATACCCATCTTACAGTGCCCCCTGACCCTACAAAACACCGGACCCGAATCGCCCGCCAAATTTTCGTCATTTTATGTGTTTGTGCAATTTCCCAAATTTAAGGGGGTTAAATTGCAAATTGGCATTTTTGTGGCCTCACCCAATTATTTTAACCAATGAGGAATCCTAAATATTTTAATTAAACCTCACCCTAAATCTCCCATAAATTATTTCCCTCATGTTCAATCTAGACCACTCATTTAGAGGGTCAATCACAACCCTCCATCAAAACCCACTCTCCCTATATAATATCATGTCTACATCAAACCCTAATCCCTAGGCAACCTAGAAAATACCACCCTCCTCAAGCCTCCATCTCCCCTCAACCCAACGTAGGAAATTTTCTCCCTTCTTCTTCTCTTTTCTTCTTTTCTTCTTCTCTTTCCTTCCTTATCCTTCTTCCTTTTCTTCTTCTTTAATTTTTTGATTTGATTCAAATTCAAAATTTGGAGGGGGGAATACTGTTCACCCCCCCATCTACTGTGCACCCGGCGGTCCCTGCCCTCATCCGACGGGCTGGCCAGCCGCTGCCCGTGCGTCCGTCGGCCCCCATCAGGTCCGGCTGCTCCCCACAACTCCCGCCGGCAGGCCACCAATCCCCCATTCCTCTTGTGTACTCCTCCCCGGCGGACTGAAATCCGGTCAGCCCACTGCTCCAGCCCGATTCCCCGGCGGATCCCCCGGCTACTCCGGCCTCTCTCACGAACTCCTCCGGCCCGGCGAGAACCCCGACCCCGCTGACTGCCACTCCGGCACCGCCCCAATCTTCCTCCTCTCCGCCCGTAGCCGCCTTTCTCCGGCGGTGAACTCCTCCCTGCTGTGTTTTCCATCACCACCACCACCGGCAGCCATCCAACTCCCCACCCTCATCTCCTCCACCCCGGCCACGGTTCCAGCCATCCCTCTCCGACCCGCTGCAGGCTGCCCGCTCTTCCGCTGCGACTGCTCCGGCGATCTCGAGTCCGGCGGCCGGCAACCCCCAATCACAGTAAGCCTCCTTTCCTCCCCTCTCCCTCTTTCTTTATATATATATATATATATATATATATATATATATATATATATATATATATATATATATATATAATGTATGTAGGAATTTTGTATAAGTAGATGGATACATTAGCATGTATATGTAATTATGAAATTAAATTAATGTTTAATATATATTAGTATGGTATATATATAAATACCTTGTATAATGTATTGTGGGTGTTTTCACTATAATGTATATATGTATACATATTTTGTAAATGTATGTATTAATATATATGTATAAGTACATATTTTGTATATGTATATTGATGCATTTTATATATATATACTTTGTATATTTTAATATAATTAGTATATGTATATGTATACATTAGTATATGTATTTGTATTAATGTAAGGTATTTGTATGTATTTGAATAAATGGTATAAATATGTATTTAATTTAATGTTTAATAGTATATGTATTTGTATATATATTTAATGTGTAGAGATAAATATATATGTATATAGATACATATTTAAATGATATATATTGAATATTTCATTGTATTTTCATATAGAAATGCGTATTAAAAGTGTATTATTTTGGTATAAATATGTGTACCTATGTATATACGTATAAACATATTTGGGTATTTATTTATTAGTATTTAATTGTATGAGTATGTATGTATTTAAATAAATTCTATAATTAAGTTTGGTATATATATATATATATTTTGTATATATATATATACTTGATATAATATCAAATATATATGTTGTAAATACATTTAATATTTCTATATATATATATGATTGATATATATAAATACGTGTTCTACTATATGTATTTTAAATATATATATATTTAGCATATTTTCAATATATATTTAATTGGTATATTCATCTGTATATAGTATTGTATAATTTAATTGGTATAAATTAGTATATAAAAATAATAGTATACGTACTATTTTGGTGTGTATATATATATATATATATCTTTATTGTTCAATTGACATAGATATATATGTGTAGGTATATTTTTGTATAAACCCTTAGTACATTTTTATAATATATACATGTATATTTTGTAGTTGTATTTAATTGGAGATATGGTTGTATGTACATACAGGTATTAGTTTTATTTAAAGTGTATATATTTATACTTATAGCTATTGTTGTAATTAAGGGATATTATATATATATAGTTGGCCTATCTAGTAGATGACCCCTACCGTACCTAGGGTAGCCCTGAGGCCAGTATATTTCTTCTGTGTGTTAAGGTAGCATCTGATACAAGTGTTATAATTGTGATATATTTTAGGACTGTTGGTTCACCAGGGAATACTCTGGAACAGGACATCAATAATTACCAGCTAAGGACCCAAGGCAAGTACATTCTCTGATAATTTCCAATTCTTGATAATTGCTATAAGTTCAATGATCTTGAAATGTTACAACTGAATCTTTGACACTGTGCTACACGGACTAGTATAGCTTGGATCTGCAGTCATGAGATGTTATCTTGATTATCGTATTGACATTGTACACGACATGTATATTTAGACATCGTACATGATAGACTTGACTTGCTCGTGTATCGTGACGTGTCATGGTTGGATCCACAGTACTAGTTGGGGGCGGGGAAGTAGTTAGTAAGAAATATGATCATAACCTCTTATTGTAGTATAAAAATTGTAAGTGTTAATCATGCTCTTCACCCATGATTAGCCAGGCCTTGTAGCTATCGTACATGTTCCCAAGTCGATCACATTTTGAAACTACTATTTCAAACACTTAGAATAGATTACAGTTCCCTATTTTAAATTATATACTATATCACCCGTATATGATACTGTTCCTTGTTCTTTTCATTTTCATACATGCACTGACTGTATCATATTGCCTGTTGCCTGTCTCTTTACATTGCCTGTCTCTCTTAATTGCCATTGCATTTATTTCACTGTCTTCACAGTAGCTAGCATGACATGTTTTATTGTATTATAGACATTATCAATTAATGGAACTGTTATTTGAGAGTGTTGCTTTGCTCCTTCCTGACTGGAAATATTTTTCCAGACTATGCCTTAGAGGACCGATGTCCGACATTTATGGACCATATGGTGAGTAGCTGCAGACTTGGTAGTTAGTTGTGATTCTGGAAGGTCTAGCCGGAATTATTATTTATTGTTAGTTCTTTAAGTAGACTATTTGGTACCGGATTTGTCTCCGGCATTTTGATGATTCTTGGATATTGTTGAGTTAGAATATTACTTGTGGACTTGTGTTGTGTTTAATTTTAATTTCTGTTTTAAAATCTTATCGTGCTGTAATCCTGTGATTGAGTATATGTTCATCTTATTTGTGACATCCGTGCCTCCCAATGGAGATTGGATGTTTGCGTGACATTAGTTAGATAGTATCAAGACCTTGACAGCGTTCTACCACCGATGCTGCGGCGTAGGCTGGACGTACCCACGCACTCGTGCCCCTAAACCGGGTGCGGGTCGTGACAAAATGTTACATCTGAATCTTTGACACTGTGCTACACGGACTAGTATAGCTTGGATCTGCAGTCATGAGATGTTACCTTGATTATCGTATTGACATTGTACACGACATGTATATTAGACATCGTACATGATAGACTTGACTTGCTCGTGTATCGTGACGTGTCATGGTTGGATCCACAGTACTAGTTGGGGCGAGGAAATTGCTAGTGAGAAATGTGATCAAATACCTATCGTACAAGTTTATATTATTGGTGTTAATCATTCGCCTCACGCATGATTAGCCAGGCCATGTAGCAATCGTACAAGTCCCAAGCCGATCATATTTCAAAACTACAATTTCAAACACTTAGAATAGTTACAGTTCTCTATTTTAGATCATATACTACATCACCCGTATATGATACTGTTCCTTGTTCTTTTTATTCCATACATGCACTGACTGTATCATATTGCCTATTGCCTGTCTCTTTACATTGCCTGTCTCTCTTAAATTGCCATCGCATTTATTTCACTATCTTCTCAGTAGCTAGCATGACATGTTTTATTGTATTATAGACATTATCAATTAATGGAACTGTTATTTGAGAGTGTTGCTTTGCTCCTTCCTGACTGGAAATATTTTTTCAGACTATGCCTTAGAGGACCGCTGTCCGACACTTTATGGACCATATGGTGAGTAGCTGCAGACTTGGTAGTTAGTTGTGATTCCGGGAGATCTAGTCGGAATTACTAATCTTCTGGTTAGTTTCTTTAGGTAGTTTATTTGGTACCGGATTTGTCTCCGGCATTTTGAAGAGACTTGGATATTGTTGAGTTAGAATATTACTTGTGGACTTGTGTTGTGTTTAATTTTAGTTTTACTATTCGAAATCTTATCGTGCTGTAATCCTGTGATTGAGTATGTGTTCATCTTCTTTGTGTCATCCGTGCCTCCTAATGGAGATTGGATGCTTGCGTGACATTAGTTAGATAGTATCAAGACCTTGACAGCGTTCTACCGCCGATGCTGCGGCGTAGGCTGGACGTACCCACGCACTCGTGCCCCTAAACCGGGTGCGGGTCGTGACACAACTCTCTAAGTGACGTTACACGACTCCGCGTACGACGTCGACACCCGAATCCTATTCAGACGCTAAGCAACATCTCACGGTCCTAGGTTGAACATGTACATCACAGAAGTATATATATTTAAATAACATAATCAATTAATATAACATGATCTCTGCATGTTTGGCAAGGTACACTTGCCTGATTTCTGAACTCCGTCAACTGCTCCTGTAAAACTGTAATATGCAAGTACGTCTCCGAATGCTGAAACAAACATCACCATTATTCTTAGAATACTTGAAATAGCTAGAATTGACTACCCATAAGTTCAATTTGGACACAGGGGCATAATTGACAGTTTTGGGTCAAAGCGGGGTCCACATGTGGCCCACTTCGTACCAAAAAATATGTCAGAGATAAAGTTCTCCAAATCAAGCAAACTTGGTGTCTATGAGTCTAGAACGATGGCACAAACTCAACGGAGTATCCAAAATTAGATTTCGGTGAGCCGGTCATGAAATCACCCGTCAAGTAGAACCGTGGGCCCCGCAAAATGGTGTTTCGTCAACGTTCTCAGAATCGAACCAAACTTGGGTCACAGGACCAACGTAACGCTGCAAATTCGATGGCACAAACGTTGCAAAACGACAAGCACACACGAAGTTATGACAAGTGTTAGAACATGCTGCTATAGTGTTTTTCGACGGATACACATTGATTCCGGTATGCACGTACATCTAAATCAAGTTTTACAAAATCTCACACGTCGCATTAATTGACGATATGCGTCTTTCGGTGAAATCCTCACACGACGAAGTCGTCTCATTTGGCAGGATGTACTCTGTATCAAAAAAATTTGGATTTTACGAAATCAAGTTTTTGACGGATTTCAACGCTAAATAATCAGCAGATAAATTAACAATAAAATAAACTAATTGAAGAGATTAAAACTCGATTATATTGTGAACGTACCGGAGAAGATGGATCGAAAAACGGTTATATGACGATGTAGAAATCGTACCGCGAAGAGGTACAGTTGAACTGTTGCTGCTACTGCTGACGTTCGTGTGGCCGTGAACGGCACGACGGCTGCTGGCAGTCATCGGCGGCGGCAGAGGGGGTGTCCACGAGTGGTGCACGGGGTCGTCGACCACTCGCCGACGGTCGGGGATCATCTGGGTCGGCGGTGGTCGGGGTGAAGGTGATGGTGGCGGTGGCTGGATGATGGTGGCGGTGGTCGGGGTGATGGTGTATATATAGGGTGAAGGGGGTTACAGAAGGGGAAATGAATGGGTCGTCTGTTTCAGAAAGGAAACGAGCGGTCGGGGGTTCGGCTGAAGGTGAACGGGGTCGGGGGCGGTTCTGAATAGGAACGAGATTGGGGGGGGGGGAGCGGTTACTGTAAATATAGGTTTCGGGTGGGTTTAATTCGGGTTCGGGTATGGGTTTGGGTGCGGGTTGGTTTAGAGTTTTGGGTTTATATAATAATAATTAATATTATTTAATACCATATATATATATATGTCACGACCCGCACCCAAATTTTGGGGCACGAGTGCGTGGGTACGTCCAGCCTATGCCGCAGCATCGGCGGTAGAACGCTGTCTAGGTCACAACACTATCTAATCAATCTCACATGAATATCCAACTCCATAAGGAGGCACAGATATCACAATATAATATGAAAATACTCAACCACATAGCTAAAGCACGATAAGATATCGAAGAAAAATAAATAATCAAAATGCAACACAAGTCTAACAAAATAATCTAATCCATACAATAACATCCAAGTCTTAAAGTATGCCGGAAACAAATCCGGTACCAATAATCTGCTAAAAGAAACTAACTGAATAATTAGTGATCCCGGCTAGACCTCCCAGAATCACACCTGGCTACAAGGTCCAAGGCTGCAGCTACTCTCCCTGTGGTCCATAATATGTCGGACACCAGTCCTCTAAGTCGCAGTCTGGAAAAATATTTCCAGTCAGGATGGAACGAACTACATCTCTAACAGTAGTTCTAAATCAATGATATAAACTATGTAGCAGTAATTAGATGTAAATATACAAGATGCATATATATGTACAAGAGATACACAATAAAGAAAATACTAAAAATAAATACAAGAGTAAACAATATGACAATGAACAAGAACACTAATGACTAAGTGTGTGAGTACTTGCTTTAACATGTGATCGGCTTGGAAACTTGTACATGAATAATGGCCTGGTTAGTCATACGTGTGGTGTATGACCAACACTAACATGAAAATAAGACTTGTACATGAAGGGTATGATCACATATCTAGACTAAAATACTCTCCACCCCCGACTGGTATAGTGGATCCAACCATGGTATGCTATGGCACAGGATTCCCCAAGAAGATAACGACTCTTCTCGAGAATCAGTATTTGTACATGCACAAGATAATCAATGAAACAAGACTTGAACAAGATACACCATATACAAGGAATAACATCTCATGACGAGATCCGAATATACCAATCCGTGTAACCATCGTGTCAAGAGATATGAATATCTACACTAAATACAATGAACGTAGAGGATATCATAAATAAAAAACTATCAGAGAATGTACTCGGCTGGGATCCTTAGCTGGTATGAATCAGAATCCAAGTCACAGTCCAAATAGCCTATGTATTACAAATTTACCATGTCAAAAGATAATTTATTTTAATTTATTTAATTCTAGAATAATTACTCTAAAATCTTATTTTAATCTTATTATTCTGATTTTTAGGTTAATTCCTAAGTTTTGTCCAAAGAAACTAAAATTTACCAATTCGAGACTCATGGCACGCAAATCGATGCGATATGTTGACCAAAAAGTCAACCGATGAAAACTCAACTTTCATGCATGGTTTCCTGTAGATTTCAGCGTCAAAAATATGCTCGAATTTACGGCTCATCCGAATTCAAATTCGTTTAAAAATTATTGCACATACCTAAAATCTCATTGTGCAACGGTGGTTGATTATTAACCTAGAAGTTCTACAGAATTAACAGCATAGAAATACTTTGTATTAAATCCTGAGAAAAATATATGTCAATTATATCGACATTAGATTTTCGAAACTTCAAACGGTTAGTGATTCTGATTCTTGGTTCTCCCGAAATAGCAAAAATACCGAGACAAACGTCTATTTTAGGACATGCCTGTGCTCTACGAATTTTCAAGAATTTAATATTCAGAATTTTGTGAAACAATTTACATATTCAGAAAACTAACCTCAAACAAAAAACTGGCCGAGTTTGGAGTCCGAGCTATGAGTAATGGCTTCTGGAAGATAAAGGAAATCCCAGATGACATCCCCTCAAATCTCTCTCTCTCCTCTCTCTAAAATAATAGGATAACTAAGGTATTATATTATATTATATTATAATATATATATATATATATATATATATATATATATATATATATATATATATATATATATATATATATATAATATATTATATATATACATATATATGGCCATTAAAAATAGGTTTGAATCCCAAATAATTTCAGAAAAATTCTACAATACTCTAATAATAGTTGTACGTCCGAAAATATATTTTTTGTGTAATATTTGTAATTAATTAAATATATATAATTATCTGTTCATGAATATAAAAATTTTTAATTAGCTAAAAATAATAAAATTTTTTTTTCTTAATCTCAATAATTATATAATATCAATATTAATAAAATCTAAAATCTAAATCTAAAAATCAGAAAATTTACAGTATTTCATCATAACATATATTCTTTTTGATATTATATATTGTGTGTTTTAAAAAAAATAATTGTATTGATACTACTATTCTATCATCGTTGATGAATTGTTTTTATACAAACGTTAAATTTCGAGGACATCATTTTTAAAGTTCATCTCCGTTCTCAAAATTTAAAATTTGACAATTGTACTTATTGAATTAGTTACATATTACAAGTATAAGCAAATGATGTAGAGAATCTTTAAATACCAAACCTTGAAGGAAGCCAAGAAGTTGAGCATGCATGCAAACAAATTACATACTTGTGCATGGAATCTCAACGCTATTATAGGAAAGATTTAGTAGGAGATGACATACGTTGCTAAAAAAAAC
>JAYESA010001329.1:0-50079 GCA_036927795.1 Iris macrosiphon | reverse complement strand
CCACAATAGCCACCAGAGGTTATTGGCATGCATATTTTTATGCACATGGGTGCACATAGGATGTAGGAGTCCATTCCTATTAGTCTATGTGCATGGTTCCTGTAGAAATATGAGTCTATGGCTCAACGCACGTGAATGTGACTAGTACTTTATAATGTGGCTTGAATACGGCTTAAAAATGAGTCGACCAAGTCTTATGCTCTTATGCATATCATCCACTAATTAATTAAAAAAATTATGTATGTGTCGTATATATATATTTATATTAATTAATAATTTTTAAAAAATCCTTATTCCTAACTATGTATATATATCCCTCACGTAAAAAACTTAAAATTCTTATAACTAGCTAAACATATACCCAAAATTTTATGAACATTTATATATATATAACAACTCCAAATTAAAATTTATTTAATATTTAAATTATATTTAAAGTAATTATATGATATTATCTAAATATATATCCAAAGTTCTATAAAGAACAAATTTTAATTAAAATATATTAAAATTATATTAAAAGATTACTTTTTATCTATTTTCTTTAAAAAGATTACTTTTTTTCCGTACAAATAAACATGACTAGTACCCTTATAATGAGGCTTGGAGAATGCTCAAATTGAGCGTCTAAGTAGTTTGTAAATGTGAGACTCGTCTCACTGTATCCGTATTGATATATGATACATATTTTAAATTATATGTACTGTGTTTTATTGGATCTCATGGAATCTCAAAATTTTCTCAAATTTGAAACTTTACTACCGACCGACATACCGACGGTATACTCCGTATACCAGCGGTATACCGTTCAACATATATTTATTTTGCTTTTGAGATATTTTTGAGATATTTTCGTAAGATATTTTTGTGAATATTGTTCGATACTTTTTATTATCCATTGATTTTTTTAGTTTTGTTTTATTTTGTGTGGTTTGAGATTGATTTAATTTCGTGACTTGGATCACTGACGAAGCGGATCGGAGGGTCACGATTAAATCACCTCATATATATATATATATATATATGAGTTAATTTCTCTCTTTTCTTTCTTGCTTCACTTCTTCATTTTCTCTCCATTTTTCTCGGGAGCTAGGAGCTTGGTCTTGAGGCATAAGAGTGTGGTTTCTGAACCCCTCTTGGTGGTGGAGTTGAAGGTTAAGACTGGTAGTTTGACTTGAGGCAAGTACATCTTGCCAAAATTTTGAACGACTTTACTTTACTGCAGTTTTCGATTTCCTTGGTGGTTTATGCTTAGAATTACATGCTAGTAATTTTGTTAAATATGTCTCTCTAATGATTTTAGTCATTGGCTAGTTTCAGAAATTGGTTTTGAGCATGTTTCGATTTTTTCGGTATAAACCCTGGTATTTACTGGTTGGTAACTTGGTGTCGAAAACGATAACTTGAGTAATTGCCATAAGACTTAGTATATATGTTTGTAGAAGCATAAAAAAATTATGTAGACCGCATAAATATCATGCCCCCTCAACAAGACGCAGAGAAATCACATGCGGCCTAAACAGTCAAGCCGCAAAAGATCCACATGCGGCATGATCAAACAAATCGCAGAAAAAGCCGTATAGTATATTATATGCGGCCTGAACGACCACGGAGCAGGGAAGCCACATAAGGACCCCTGACACAGATTCTGGGGTATGACAAAAGCTCTGACACATCACTCATCACGCCAATGCTTCGAGATTCATGAAAGACGATAACTCAAGAAAAGACAGATAGAAAGTCACATCAGTGCATTAATAACCTTGTCAGATGTACCATGCCACGTGTTCTCTCATATGCGGCTACTCCCTATGTGGCCTCGTCACCATGCGGCTTAAGTGTCCGTTCGACCAAGGCCAGATGAGAGCTTGCATGAGGCCACAATGCCATGCGACTTAATTGTCCTTTCGACCAAGGCCCAAACGAGAGTACGTATGCGGGTACAAGACCCATGCGGCCTCGCCACCATGCGACCAGAGTGTCCATTCGACCAAGGCCCAAACGAGAACACGTATGCTGCTACAAGACCCATGCGGCCTCGCCATCATGTGGCCAAGATGCTATGCGGCCTCCAGCTCATAAGATCTTTCGGTTACAACTACAGAGATCTTAGAACAGTTGGTGCTGACTACGTGTCCATCTGACCAAGTCACGCACACAACGGATTGAAAACAACCCCGAGATCTCTTTAATGGCATATCTAAACCAAGACCACGTGGCAATCGTCCATGGCATACAGCGACAATTATAATCGTATTCTATTGAAGGAGCCTTATGCGGCCACCAAACAGAGGCATATACGGCACCCATAGTCCATCAGCACGATGGCTATAAATAGGAGCAACTGGAACGATCTAAAGGCAGGATTTTTTTTCTGCTTCAGAGAGAAAGCATACCCTCCCCGGCCAATACAGAGAGAGAGAGAGAGAGAGAGAGAGAGAGAGAGAGAGAGAGAAAGAGCATACCAATACGAGTGAAGAGAGAACACAAGCTTCCTCACCCTGCATCGGATCGTCCAAAGAGTAAAGAAGATGCCATAGCACTCCTTGTCCATCGCCACAACCCGTCCAGGACCTCTTTGTACTTTCTTTCGATTGTTAGTTAAATCAAGCTCTTTTACAAACCTTCGAATTTAATGGCGAACAATATTAAATAAGACTTACTATTAGACTTGACATCTTGCTAAACCAGTTTCAGTTAAGTTTTGGAACGTGATTTCAATTTTGAAATACCCGTCTTCATTTGACTTCCCTAGAATTTTCTATGGGAACCGATATACCGACGTTACACTGGTGTATACCGACGGTATACCGATTTGGTCCGACTTAGAATCCTAGAACCTGTTATGACTTGGAACGACATACCGACGGTATTTTGTAGTATACCGACGGTATAACGATTTGTTGGAATCCAAAACTTGCTGTATTTTTTCTTTCTCTTGTCCGGCATACCCCCGATCCCGCAGGAACCGATCGTCCTCGCTTGGGACCTTGCCGAACCGACCGTCCACTACCAAAATATATCCAATTAGCGATATTTTTAGCGACGTTTAGTTATGACGTTGCTATATTTTATTAATATAGCGATGTTATTTTATAACGTCATAGGACGTCGCTGTTAGCGACTGTCTGTGATGTTCCGCGACTACAAATAATATTATGGAATAAGATGTCGCCAACTGTCGCCAGACTTTGCTATTATTTTTATTATAGTGATGTGTAGCAACTTTAGTTTTCATATGCCACTAAATATTATAAAATCTGTGACGTTTAGCGACGCTTTATGGCGTTGCTAACATTTTCATATAGATTAAAAACATTCATTTTTTCCCATCTCTCCAAAAATTTCCCAAAAATTTTGAGCTCCCGCCCGCGCGACCTCTCCCCGCGACCCCCTTCGGCTCCACAGCTCCGGCGCCGACCGGGCTCCCCCTTCGACCCCGGACTCTACCGTGCTCCTCCTTCTCCACTGATCTCCTCCTCATCCCCAGCCACCAAGTCCTCCTCCTCCTCCTCCTCCTCTCCGGACACCCCCTCCTCGGTCAACCCCCTCCTCTCCGGCCACCCCTCCTTAGGTAAATCCTAACCATAAGTCAGACACACACACATGCAGACACTAACCCTAACCACGAATCGGACACAGACACGCGCGGACACACACACACACGCTGACACACTAACACACGCGGATACTAATCCTAATATGGACACGGATACACTAACATACGAGAAAACACACACACACACACACACACACACACACATGAACACACGCGGACACACACACATGAACACACGCGAACACACACACACATACTGACACACGCAGACACTAACCCTAGTACGGACACAGATACACTAATACACACACACACACACACGCAGACACACGTGGACACAAACACACGAACACACATGCGGACACACACACACACACACACACAGACACACATACGGAGACATACTAACACATGCGAACACTAACCCTAATACGGACACGGACACTAACCCTAGTAGTGGTGTCCTATTGTCCACAATTAGATACTTAGTGTTCATATCATGATACACCATGATACATATGGCTAGATTTGATAATTTGGGTATTTTGGTCTCATTTTGTCAATTACCTATATATTCTATTAGATCTATTATTCTATAGGTTCATATCAATTCTATATATGTTTTGGTGTTCCAATTGATATTGGTGTTGTTTATTTGGTATCATAGTGTATTTGTGTTGATACTTGATTGTATCAGGAGATTTGGGTATGTGTTTATGTACATATAGTGAGGTGTATCATGGATATATATATATATATATATATATATATATATATATATATATATATATATATATATATATATATATATATATATATATAACTGTGTGCATTTGTGTCTAAGTGTAGAATGTACCACTTGAGCACATGAGTGCTAGTAAGTGGTGTGGTATATGAGTGTGTTGATGAGTAGGTGTTCCTGTGAAGAGAGGGTGTCAAATTGGTGTGTATATATTGGATTGTATTTTGAGAGTGATCTTGAGTTAGATGTGAATGACTGTATGGTTCATGGTTGCAGTTTTGGAGGCAAGGGAGAGTGTTTAGATGGCAGCAAGTAGCAGTATCAACTATAATTGCAGCTGTATCTGCTTCAAACTATAGCAGATTGCAGTACTTGGGGTACCAGTATTACAGCAGCAGCTACAGCTGCAAGGTGTTGCAGTGGGGGAAGGATGTATTTAGTAAACGGAGAGCTCATAGTCCCTGCAGTAAGGACTGCAATATGGGGCAGTTCCTGTACTATGTCTAGCAACTTTAAGGGTGAGTGGCAGCAGCAGCCTGGGGTAACCTGAGCAGCAGGTTGCATACCACAGCAAGTAGCAACAACAAATATTATGGGCAACAACCCCATGTTGCAGTAAGGAGCAAGTAACAATATATTTTAGCAACTAGGTTAGGCAGAGAATGGTGAGGGTAAGGGAAATGTACCAAGTATCAATATACTTGGGCTATGTTTCTATATAAGTACCAAGGTATTTGGATATATGAGAAATATAGGATGTATATGTGAGGGTAAATTTATAAATACCTAGATTCAAGTGAGTATCAAGGGGAGATGTGTTATGTTATAGGTAAGATACTAGGTAATAGGTTAAAGTACTAGGTAAATAGCTAAGGTACTTTACGGATGCTGCTCTGTATGTCAGAGAGAATTCTACCCGCAGCTTTGGATGCTGCTCTGTATGTCGTTGTCTGGTTCTTCTTCTTCTTTTTGTTTGCCTTTGTCCACATAAGTTGATTTAGAAGGACCTGCCTCTGGTATTACAGGATCAGACTCTGGAGGTTTGGAGTTTGCAAGAGATGCGATATACCCTAACCCAAAATGAGTTCGTTGACTGTAAGG
Source organism: Iris macrosiphon (assembly GCA_036927795.1). Classification (NCBI taxonomy): domain Eukaryota; kingdom Viridiplantae; phylum Streptophyta; class Magnoliopsida; order Asparagales; family Iridaceae; genus Iris; species Iris macrosiphon. The sequence goes on along the minus strand of JAYESA010001329.1, from coordinate 44,677 downwards.
ATCACCATGCAACGGTATTCGTCTGTCTTTTCCATAATTGAGGCCTTGCTTCAATTTCAAATCATAACCCATGTTTCGTATAATCTTCAAAGCCTGTGGACTATATCTGTGGATTTGCATTTTTCCAACATCAGACTCATGAGAATCTTCTTGTACAATCGGTCTATTCCGCATGCGACCGAAGACTATTGGGTGTTGATCGTTGCTAGTAGGTGGAACTATAAAGAGAGATTCTTCATGTGGACCATATGTCATAACGATATTAGATATTGCCGCTACTTCCTACATGATCTCCCCATGCTTGGTAATTAGGGACACTAAATCTTGATTTTGACCTCTGTTTTTGAGTTTCTGGATCAAAAAATTACGCAAATCAAAAAGATTAACAGAAGAAGAAGAAGGCTTATTATGCCTTTTTACATCAGTGGGAATGTGTAGATTAGGAACCATAAGCCTTTCTCTTCCATAAGAATACAGCAGTTTACCCATATGAATAGCGTATGATCCATCATCTGTCTGAGGAATGTACCTTCCCATGAAACGAGTATTTTTTATGCGGACAGATCTTTCCTGGCATAATTTAGATTTTTGTACAGGTTCACGTAAAATAGGGAAAGTCCGCATAATATGAAGAGTGGGAACCTTCTTCTCTTGTGGGCGTAAAAGCCTAGAGGTTGGAAGATTAGCCACTCATTTTCCCTTGATGTGATCAAAGGGTCCATCTGCCTCATTATAGACAGGAGATGTATTTTTATGCGCGGGACGCGTTTGAAATTTCCGAATTGGCACTGAGGCCTTGCCAGAAATTTTGTCTGCCACGTCACAGACGGGAGACAAAGTTTTATGCGAAGGGCGCATCTTAGACTTCTGGATTGGCACTGGGGCATTGCAAGAAATTTTGTCTTCCACGTCACAGACGGGAGACAAAGTTTTACGCACAGGGCGTATTTGAAACTTCTGGATTGGCACTGAGGCATTGCCAGAAGCCTTGTCTGCCACGTCACAGACGGGAGACAAATTTTTTCGCACAGGGCGTGTAGGCTGTGTTGTCACAACCTTGATGATCAGAGAGTGAGAGCTTACAGGAAGGGTAGAGGATGTCTTATGCATCCACACTTTACGCAGCTTCCTGTTGTTCTAGACAGAGGGGGAATGAGAGCTACCCCCTGCATGAAGCATGTCTTCATAAGCAGATTGGTCAAACTGGATGACCAAAGTCTTCTTCATCGATCCGGTGGAAACAGCATCGTATTGAGCAATTGCTTTCTCGTCAGATAAGAAAGTGATCCCCAGCAGAGTCGCCATCTTGTGTTTGATGATAAACAAAAGAATAAAACTAGGTTTATATGAAACCCTTTCTTTGTTTACAAACAAGAAAAAAGAGAGTACAATTAATCCTATACGAGGATGTTAAGTACAACAAAAAAATAATTCTGGAGAAAATTGCTATAGGAGTCTGATCTGCGGTTGATCACTTTTTCCCTTAGACCATACGATGATGAAGAAGTGCTGTAGAAGAAGAAGAAGCTTCAAAGGTTGTAAGTGAGATTGAATTCTCGTTGTCGAAGTTGTCAATCGATACTCTCTGTCTGTGCTCTCTGCTCCTCTTTCGATCCGATCCTCTTACCCTGTGACTAGGGGTCTCTATTTATAGAGATCAGTCACAATAACTGTCCAGTTGGCGTAGAAACCAAACCGTGAAGGAAGTGACATCTTTTGTGCGACGGTTATAATAACTGCTACCCACGTTTGAATGATCTCCTGAATTCTCGTATGACACGTGTCCCATTATGAGGTAACGCGTATAACTGCTTCTCAAGGATCATGGCATGCAAGCCACGTAGGTAACTGCCCCTCGCGTAGAGATGGTTGACGTAAAAGTCAAATAACTGTCTCGTTGGCGTAAAAGCCAAATAGCTGCCTTGTTGGCATAAAAGCCAAATAACTGTCGTGTTGGCGTAAAAGTCAAATAGCTGTCTTGTTGGCGTAAAAGTCAAATAGCTGTCTTGGTGGCGTAAAAGCCAAATTCTACGTAAAACTTGATGCTGCATGAATAATAGTTAACCAGCGTAAAAATAGCTAATTATCCTTCCTGATTGAGGTTATGAGCGTATTCTGGGCTAAATAGCCTTATCATCTACCTTTGCAAATATAGCCTGAGTTGGCGTATTTCGAGGAGATAGCATACGACGTACTCCTATAGTTGAAAATAGCCTGATTAGCGTAAAACGCAAGGATGGTGATGTGAGCGTATTAGTCACAGTTTTAGCTCTCCCAGTCATTTAAAAATAAAACCAGATCTCGTGCATTAAATGCAGAGATCTGCCCCCATCTCATGCAATAAATGCAGAGATATGCCTCAATCTCGTGCATTAAATGCCGAGATATGCCTCGAGCTCTGTACGAAAAATAGTTTTTGACATGGCGTCTGATTTTGTCTCATCTTGAGCGTAAAAACTCATCTCCGCCTGTGTAGAATAGGCAGCGTATTCCTTGAATGCGTAAAAAAATGACTCGTATCCAGGATGTGTCACTAAACGACAGTTTGGGTCTCTGTGCAAAATCATCATCACAACTGTCCTCTCGATCGTCGTGCAGTACTTTTGTCAGGTGTCAGGTTCACTATTTTGTCTGACAGATTCATCCGAGGAATACGAAGAGTTCCTCGTATGACTTTACGTTGCATTAAAAACAAACGTATTTTACGCCGAGGGGAGATGTAGCAACCTTTTACGCCAAAACAGTCTTGAAGTGCTGCTTTACGCGGGCAGCTCTGAAGCTCTTCTTTACGCCAATAGCTCTGAAGTCATATTTTATGCCACAAAGCGCTGAAGCTCTGTTTTACACGAGCAATTCTGAAACCATATTTTACGCTACACAGCCTTGAAGCGCTGTTTTACGCGGACTTCATGCATGTTGGGTTTTGACTGTATAATACGCGTATAATTCTCCAGCATATTTCATGCTTCTACACCTCCCTGCGTAAAACATGGCTTCAAGGTAGTTTGCGTAAAATAGGTTGCTGAGCTGTTCGCGTAAAGTAGAGCTTCAAGGTAGTTTGGCGTAAAGTAGGGCTTCAGAGCTGTCCGCACAAAGCAGAGATTCAAAACTGTCAGCGTAAAGTAGGGTTTCAAAGCTGTTTGGGTAAAAGTCTGCGTAAAAGTTTTTTGCGTAAAGTCTACGTAAAAAGTCTGCGCGTAAAAAATTGCTATTCTTCATGCGTAAAGTCTGCGTAAAAAGTTTGCGTAAAAGATTGCTATTCTTCCTGCGTAAAGTCTGTGTAAAAAGTATGCGCGTAAAAGATTGCTATTCTTCCTGCATAAAGTCTGCGTAAAAAGTCTGCGTAAAAGATTGCTATTCTTCCAGCGTAAAGTCAGCGTAAAAAGTCAGCATAAAAAGACTGCTATTCTTCCTACGTAAAGTCTGCGTAAAAAGTCTGCGTAAAAGATTGCTATTCTTCCTGCGTAAAGTCTAAAATACATTTTTTTAATGCAGCATAAAGTTGTACGAGGAACTCTTCGTATTTCCCGGATGAATTTGTCAGACAAATCAGTGAACCTGACATCTGACAAAAGTACTACATGATGATCGAGAGGACGACTGTAATGATAATTTTGCACAGAGACCCAGGTTGTCATTTAGTGACATATTTTTGATACAAGTCATTTTTACACATGATAGAGGAAGAAAAATAGAGTCTTCTGAATACGCTGCCTATTCTACATTGACAGAAATGAGTTTTTACGCTCAAGATATGACAAATCAGACGCCACGTCAAAAACTATTTCTTGTACAGGGCTCGAGGCATATTTCTGTATTTAATGCACGAGATTTGTTCTCTTAATGCACTGGGAAAGCTAAGACTATGACTAATACGCTCACATCACCATCCTTATATTTTACGCCAATCAGGCTATTTTACGCTAGTTATCTATTATTCATGAATCATTAAATTTTACACAGGGGCAGTTACCTACGTGACTTGCATGCGTTACCTTATAAAGGGATACGTGTCATACGCAGATTTAGAAGACTATTTGAAAATGGGTAGCAGTTGTCATAGCCGCAACGTAAAGGAGACAGTCTTCTTCATAGTTTGGCTTTTTATGCCAACAACAGGTATTTGACTTTTGCGCCAACAAGGGTAAAGGGTCTGGTCACAGGGTAAAGGATTTTTGGCGTAAAACTTTGTTTATCCAAACATAGGATAGTTGAAAGAAAGAATGAGATTTTAGTCAAGCATGGATGAGATCCTTATACTATATTCCAATACGCAGGCTTGTTCGGTACAGTTACGTAACCAAGACAATATATTCTTGACCTGCATGTGCCACCACCAAAAATGTCACGCCCCAGTCCCAAAATACGTAGGACTAGGAATACGTAACACGCCCAGCCGTATGTATACGAACTCCAATATATGGAAACCGTATACACATGTACGCTGTTCATGAATATTCAATCCACCAGTGGTAATATACTGTCATAACAAGTCACACACAATCTATATCTCATCCACAGCACAAATAATAAGTAGGAATAAAGAGCTGAATAATATCTGAATATCAAAGATGAGTATCAAGTCTGATAGTCGGATGGAAATAAATCCACTACAAAACGACTATACTGAAGTAGCAACAAGGATCTCTAAACAGCGGTAATAAAATCACAGATACTCCAAAGGTAAGACCTCCTCAGTCTGGTAAATAGCGTCAGGTCCAGGACTGTACTCCAGCTGATACTCCTGCTCGTCCATATCTGGAAAGGGACCAGGTCCTTAGAGGAATGTAACAAGATACATAATAATATGCCAATAAGGTACTGAAAAGTAAACATCCAATGGGTCGCCTAACCGTCTAAGTGAATGCAGTTTGAGAAAAACTTTCCACCAAGTGGGCTATCTGGCCATAAAGTTGGATTGGCATAATTCTCTCGGAGAATCAGGGGCCTACAAAGCATGTCATCTTTTAAACGACAGAGGCCGCTAAGTAGTATAGGGGTCATTACGACCACGTATCTCCGGTGGAGCGTACGGGTTACATAAAAAGGAAAGTGCAAAGGAGCCCAATTATTTTACTTGTTGTTCTTCCCACCCCATGCTCTAAGCATGCCACATCCATGACACGATAAAATCTCTAAATAACTGTCAGGTCTACTAGTATATAAAGTTTCTATCAGAAGTTATCCCTATCCGTCGCATGACCTATACGTACCAGTGGCCAGTCGAATACGCAAGTCCGTGTCCTATATGACTCACAGTCGTGTAAGAATAGTGTCATGGCCAATGAAACATAAAATACCTCATGATAATGGGGTGGTCTCATAAAGTAGGTCCAATACAATTACATAAATAAAAGCAGAGTATGATAACATCGTCGTTGCACCCAAGTCTCCTTGGACGCACAATTTATATAGCAATTAAAATAAATGAACTAAATACGCAGAAATAAAATATACATGCATCATATGGAATATAAATAATAGTACAATGGCAAGGTATACTTGCTTGGTAAGAAATCTGTATAGTGCAATCGTCCAAAACGATGTTAAGTTTGGTGGAAGAATTGGGGTTAGGGTTTGGGGTGTACTGCATGGGATATATATAGGGAAAGAGGTCGGTTCTGCGGGGGTGTAGTTTAGTGGTTTCAAAAACCACTGCTGCTGCTGTTTCTTTCTTTCTTTGTTTTGGTTTTCGGTTTAGGAGAGTTTAGTAATATAATAGAGATAAAGAGGCGGTGGAATGAGTCGGCTCACACGCGCGGAGAAGGGAAAGAAAACTTGGTTTTTGCTACTGCCGTTGTTGATATTTTTCTTCTCCTAACGGGTCCGGGTAGGGGCTAAATGGGTAGTTGGTTTAGGATAGAGGGTTTGGGTTTTGGGTTGAGATCCAATAGGAATTTCTTTGTGCATGCCATTAAGCTAGCAACTGTCCAAAGGGTCTCCTACATGAAATAAATTAGAAAAAATTTATAATGGCTCCATAAATCTCCTAATGCACAAACACCTCAAAATAAAAATCTATTTCCTCTATTTAGCTCATAACTATTATAAATAAATAATTAATTAGTAATAAAAATTTAATACGGTTTTCAGAATTAGGGGTTTTACAGGATCCAGGGCCTAAAATTCTCAGACGGATATGTGTCAAATCTGAGAAGATGCGTCGACCCGATGGAGAACCAACTGACGGGTATGCAGAGCCACGATTGTTACGTATTTATGGAGAGGTTAATTCCGGTTGTATTTAGGAAATTTTTACCACATGTAGTTTGGGATCCATTAACAGAGCTTAGCATATTCCCCAGAGATCTTTGTTGTACTAAGTTGCTCGTCAATCGTCTAAAAAAGCAGGAGATGGACATTGCGGTAACACTTTGCAAGCTTGAGAGAGTGTTTTCTCCTGGATTTTTTGACTCCATGGAGCATTTTTTGATTCATCTTTCCTATGAGACACGCGTTGGTGGACCTGTCGGTTATCGATGGATACACCCGTTCGAGCGATATTTATGTAACGCCCCGCAACCGCTCGGAGCGTTACGCTGAGTCGGATTGAATAAATCAAATGTTGGTTATATTTGAAATGTTGGATTTTGGGAAGAAGGATTGATTTAGTTGGTTTTATGTGCAGATGGCTAGCGGGTTTGATGGAAATCAAGTGTTTGTTCAGAACAGTACTGAATAGCTGGATGGGAGCGATAATGCCGTCTTCCTTAGTCCGATCGGTCGGATGATTTGGAGAGCACGACCTGCTCATACGGTCATACCAGTTGAGTAGATCGCGCTTGCATCGGACCACGGGTTCAAGGGATTGGCCGTATCGGCAGGACATGATGCCTAACAGGATCAAACATTGTGAGTGGGCTCTTTCGCTTTTTCTCTACTCCTTCATGCCTAATAATATGGAAAACACGTAAAAGGCTTGAACACTTGGGCTGAAACATTGAGAAATACTACACCGATGCGTGCATAGAGTGTACGTCGTTGGCTTGGTAGGATTATGGCTTGAAATGATTTACACGTTGGATAGTAGAAGCTTGAGTTGGATTATACATTTGAGGCAGTCGGTTGGATAATTGGGATTATGCTTGGACGGTTGGAATTATACGAGTTGGAATAATACATTGAGGCCAATGGGAATAATGGAAATTTGGGCGAGCGAGCGTGCATCCGTGCGCGAGTATCACTTGGTCGCTTTGTCTTGCAAAGCGAGCAGTTGTGGTTCGAAACCGAATAACTACATCGGCGAGGGTGTTGTGCCGCTTGATGGGGCATCATGCCACGAATGGGGCATTGTGCTACTGAAACGGCATTGGGCCATGGGATTGCTTTGAGCATGGGTGTTGCACCAATTCAGAATACATTAATATAAAACGGCAATGTGAATATAGGCATAACTTGGGCACAAGTTGAGAGGCATTGTGCCTATGGGTATTTTGCTGCCTTGGGCTATATATTGAGGTGGAGATTTGGATTCCTTGGTTGGATATGTTGGAAGAATGGTTATGGATATTTCGGTTGGATATCGGCTGAACGAGTCTAGGATCGCTTGGTGGGGCGAGAATGTTCGATCCTCTTGTCATACCTACTTGTGTTTGCATGTCAAGGACAACTTGTGCACAAGTTTTGGCATTTCCTCGAAATGGTATTTATCCGGGGCACTGGAGCCGTTTCGATCCGGAGGGAAATATTTGATTCGTGCTAGTCACGATGCATTGCGGGACCTCCAGCGGGGCTTGCAACCCGGGCTGATAGGGCGCGCCATAATGCTTGAGATATGTCCTGTATGGCTTGGCCAGTGACTTCATATAGATTAGTGTTGGCTTGCTTTTCTTTTGTTGGTTTGGCTTTCGTGTAGGCGCGGCCACCTTGTCTCGGCAAGAGTGTGCACTCGAGATTGGAATATAAACTTTGGTTGAGGACGGATATTGAGGCATGGGATTGTTGGTACGATAGTCGCGTTGCTTGGTTTTGAGCATGATGGTTTGCATGCTAGAATCCTTCGGGTTGCTTATATATTTGCTTGTCGATTGGTTTGAGTTGAATGCTTGCATACTTAAACTGCTTTACAGCTTTCCTTAACATGTCATCCATATGCCATGAAACGAATCTAGGATTCAACTAGAAAGATTACCATATAACCTTTTGCATTCACTATTTTTACTTAGTGTCGGCTTAGGCGAGTGGGTTACCCCGATCACCAGTACGGTTGTGTACTGGCCCATGTTTGTGGGCAATATTTCAGGTACGCAGGCGTAGTGGCGCTGCTTGGATATACGAGACATGATGTATGAACTGTAAGTACCTTTGTGGGCTTGAGAAAAGAGCAAGAGTATTTTATCGCCTTCGGGGTATTTTATTTGGACCCTATCGTGAGCTTCGCTGCGTATTAATCTGATGTGTGCTTGGTACACAATACTTGACTTTCACTGCAACTTGGTTGTTTCAATGATAACATTTGGTGTTTGACAACATCGTCTTGTACGAGCGCAACTCCGGGCTCGTACGGCATCACGTCCCGATGAGAACGATTGTCCCGCGGGAGAGCTGCAACGTGGTGATTCACGTTCAGCGGGAACTATTGAGCTTGCGGGAGATTGGGGCGTGACAAATTGGTATCAGATCACCTGGTTCATTTTCTCGGACTTGGTCCTTCGCTTCATCACAAACTCTAAATAGCTTCCGCGTGTCATCTAGCTCTTGACTCTACTCGGTGTCGCATTGGATGTTTCATGCAATAAGTCTATATATTGCTGGTTATGGCTGTATGTTATTCTTGGTTGTGTTGCCTTGGTTAGATCGCTTAGCCTCGTTAGGCGTTGTTGCATTCGTGCAGCAAGTTGGGTGGCGTTGTTGCATTTGTGCAACAAGTGAGAGCTTTTGTTGGCTTGGCTTGGCTTATCGTTCGGGAAGATTCTGATTGCCTCAATGGATCAGTTGGTTGGCTAACAAGATTTGGTAATGTGGCATATTTTGAGTAGGAGCATTCGATGGGAATGGATCGTTGCATGAGTTGCTCGTCTAGCGACTGTGTTGGATAGAAGTTGGAATTTTGGCTGTGGCGCATCGGTTGGGCATATTTGAGTTTGGCTCAGGAATATCAGGATAGTTTACACGAGTTGCTCGTATAAAAAATATGTGGAAACATTAGGTATTAGGTTGGACTATTTGGAAGACAATCGTTGCACGATTGCTCGTGTTGTGAAAGTATCAGACGGTAAAAATGGTTGAAAATATTGAGAATGGGATATGGCACGAGTTGCACAGTGAGATTGATGGAAATAGTTGGAAAATTCAGGCATTGCCTGAGTTCTGTGTCAGACTCGAATTGGAAAAAGGCATGATTACACATAAGGGATGGTTCGAACGGATCTTAGATTCGTGCAGGAAATTGTAATGCGAGTAGCGACTTGATTCGGAGTGGTATATCGGATACTACATTGTGAGCAAGGCATTTTGATTGGACATCAATGGGAATTGCTTGAACGGACTCGGATATTTGGGAATACAAGTTGGTTGTTGCACGTCGGTTGAGTTGAAAAGAATAAAAATAAAGCAAGTGAATATTGAATTGAGTATATCGAGAATGGACTGAGCAAATGGAAGTATCGTTGGGCTTAAGTGATGGACGAGATCGGAACAACAGTTGGGATACGCTTGAACGAGCGATAGGTGAATCGAATGATAGCGAGCACGGACTACAATTTTGGAAAACACATTTGAGCTGTTGGTTGAGTAATGAAACACGAGATGCTTTGGAGGGACAATGCGATGGATTCACACAAACTTGAAAGATTTTGGATATTGTTGCTCGAGAAGTCGACTCAGGTTTAGCGGAAATGAAATTTTGGGCAAGATGGTGCAACGATGGTAGACGGATTCTCCGGAAGACGTGGACGGATTGTGGCAACAACGGAAAGCAAAAGATTATGGCAGACAGACTTTTAAAGATAGCTTAATGTGGGAGCAACGTCGGAACAAATCAATGTGCTGCTCGAGTAAGTTGGACCTGCATTGTGGAACGTGGCAAAGGATGTGAATTTGAGCAAGTCTCGAGTTTGAAGATCATTGCAATTTGTAGTGCGAGAAACGAACATAGCAATTTCGGGAATTTGATGGATTCAGGGCAGAACGGCGGATTGATGGAAGACGGTTTCAACGAGCGCATTGCTCAGATTCGAGATTTCGCTCGGATGGAATGGTTGGGATTTTGATTCGGGTGTGCAGATGAGATATAGCATGGTTCATAGTAACTGTCCATCGTGATGATTATAATTATCGAGCGTAGCTTCGGGACAGCTGACCCTAGCGCCTTGCCCGTCGAAACGGATATAAAAATGGTAGACCCATAGAACGACCCTTGAGACGGCGTATTTGGTAATGCGTCGAGGGCAGATGTGAGCAATAAGATTTGGCTTATTGACTGAGTGTTGGATTCGAGAGACCCTTGGGATAGTCTTCAGCTGAAGATGCAGCCGGAAGATCGGAGTGATGGTGGATAGTAGCCTAGTCAACTGATGAGATTCAGAGTCACAGTTTTTTATCGATGGCATCGCCTCTGACTCATCGTGCCCTGGAAGGGAATAACATTTATATGAATTGACGACTGTGAAACTAGCTCGTGAAGTTAAAGCAGCTGCTCGTTCAGATCAAATCCTTGCGAATACTGGAAGGGACAAATTTGCCTCAGATTTACAAGATATCTTGGAACTTAGTCTGGAAAGCGTGCTCGTTCGGAAGGCAAAGGTGATATCCTATGCTTCGAGGCAGTGGAAGCAGCACAAAGAACTATTCCATGCACAACCTAGGAATTGTGGCGAGTGTGTCCACGTTGAAATCGTGGCGACACTATCCCTTTGGCGTGGCGACAAGATCTTCGTGGATCATACGAACCTCAATATAGATGTTCACCCTGTGAGATATTGAGATGGCAGGAAAAAGGTGTTGGACTGAGATGATCTAAGCAAAGTTGATATTTGGGTAGGTCGCATAGCTGGGGTAGATCAGTTGAGATGATCGTTCGGTGCACGAGATAATATTTGGAGATGTTGCTAGTGTGAATTCAAAAATAGTTGGATGGATTGAGTTGGAACACGAACTGGTTGATTCGGTGGAAAATTATCATAATCGAGCATAGCGCTCGAGCGAATATATTGCAATGGAAATTATAATTTGGTTCAATTGGGAGTAAAGCAAATGGATGCCTCGAACATAAAGATACCCTTATAACTTGTTCAAATTTGCTATCGCAAAGCTCGGCTGAAATGCATGTATTTTAGGGACGCCTTAAATATGTGTTCGATCCAAAACTAAGCGATATGAGGAATTCGTATTGAGCTGCAAGGAGGATGTAGGAATTCATAAAATTTGTACGAGCGTTCAGCAGAGCGAGATGCTGAGTTAGGATCGTGAATATGTGAGTTGCATAGAACAGATCCATGGAATTGGATTGTGGCATGTGATAGGAATGAGTACCAGCACGGTTCGTGGAATAACCTGATTTTAAGTGGTATATTATGTAACGCCCCATAACCGCTCGGAGCGTTATGCTGAGTCAGATTGAATAAATCAAGTGCTGGTTACATTTGAAATATTAGATTTTGGGAAGAAAGATTAATTTAGTTGGTTTTGTGTGCAGATGGCTAGCGGGTTCGATGAAAATCAGGTGTTCGTTCAGAACAGTACTGAATAGCTGGATGAGAGCGATAATATCGTCTTCCTTAGTCCGATCGGTCGAATAATTTGGAGAGTACGGCCTGCTCGCACGGTCATACCAGTTGAGTAGATCGCGCTTGCATCGGACCACGGGTTCAAGGGATTGGCCGTATCGGCAGGACAGGATGCCTAACGGGATCAAACATTGTGAGTGGGCTCTTTTCCTTCTCCTCTACTCCTTCATGCCTAATAATATGAAAAACACGTAAAAGGCTTGAACACTTGGGCTGAAACATTGAGAAACACTACACCAAGGCGTGCATAGAGTGTACGTCGTTGGCTTGGTAGGATTGTGGCTTGAAATAATTTACGTGTTGGATAGTTGGAGCTAGAGTTAGATTATACATTTGAGGCAGTCGGTTGGATAATTGGGATTATGCTTGGATGGTTGGAATTATACGAGTTGGAATGATACATTGAGGCAAATGGGAATAATAAGAATTTGGGCGAGCGAGCGTGCATCCGTGCGCGAGTATCACTTGGTCGCTTTGTCTTGCAAAGCGAGCAGTTATGGTTCAAAATCGAACAACTACATCGGCGAGGGTGTTGTACCGCTTGATGGGGCATTGTGCCACTGAAACAGCATTGGGCCATGGGATTGCTTTGAGCATGGGTGTTGCACCAATCCAGAATACATTGCTGTAAAGCGGCAATGTGAATATAGGCATAACTTGGGCACAACTTGAGAGGCATTGTGCATATGGGTATTTTGCTGCCTTGGGCTATATATTGAGGTCGAGATTTGGATTCCTTGGTTGGATATGTTAGAAGAATGGTTATGGATATTTTGGTTGGATATCGGCTGAACGAGTCTAGGATCGCTTGGTGGGGCGAGAATGTTCGATCCTCTCGTCATACCTACTTATGTTTGCATGTCACAGACAACTTGTGCACAAGTTTTGGTATTTCCTCGAAATAATATTTATTCGGGGTACTGGAGCCGTTTCGATCCGGAGGAAAATATTTGATTCGTGCTAGTCACGATGCATTATGGGACCTCCAGCGGGGCTTACAACCCGGGCTGATAGGGCGCGCCGTAATGCTTGAGATATGTCCTGTATGGCTTGGCCAGTGACTTCATATAGATTAGTGTTGGCTTGCTTTTCTTTTGTTGGTTTGGCTTTCGTGTAGGCGCGACCACCTTGTCTCGGCAAGAGTGTGCACTCGAGATTGGAATATAAACTTTGGTTGAGGACGGATATTGAGGCATAGGATTGTTGGTACGATAGTCGCGTTGCTTGGGTTTGAGCATGATGGTTTGCATGCTAGAATCCTTCGGGTTGCTTATATATTTGCTTGTCGATTGGTTTGAGTTGAATGCTTGTATGCTTAAACTGCTTTACAACTTTCCTTAACATGTCATCCATATGCCATAAAACGAATCTAGGATTCAACTAAAAAGATCACCATATAACTGTTTGCATTCACTACTTTTACTTAGTGTCGGCTTAGGGGAGTTGGTTACCCCGCTCACCAGTACGGTTGTGTACTGACCCACGTTTATGGGCAATATTTCAGGTACGCAGGCGTAGTGGCGCTGCTTGGATATACGAGACATGATGTATGAACTGTAAGTACCTTTGTGGGCTTGAGAAAAGAGCAAGAGTATTTCATTGCCTTCGTGGCATCGCCTTCGTGGCATCGCCTTCGTGGCATTGCCTTCGGGGAATTTCATTTGGACCCTATCGTGAGCTTCGTTGCGTATTAATCTGATGTGTGCTTGGTACACAATACTTGACTTCCGCTGTAACTTGGTTGTTTCAATGATAACATTTGGTGTTTGACAACATCGCCTTGTACGAGCGCAACTCCAGGCTCGTACGGCATCACGTCTCGATGAGAACGATTGTCCCGCGGGAGAGCTGCAACGTGGTAATTCACGTTCAGCGGGGACTATTGAGCTTGCGGGAGATTGGGGCGTGACCCACCTCAAGAGGAAGGTAAAAAATAAGGCACGGGTGGAGGGTTCTATTTGTGAAGCCTATGTTCTCAAGGAGATTACAAACTTTTGTTCGATATATTTGAAGCCTCATGTTGCTACTAATTGAACGAGATCTCCCAGAAATGATGACGGGTATCAGGAATCTAATGAGGCAATACTGAAAGTATTCAATGCTTTCGGAAAGCCCTCGGTTAAAATAAAGAATAGATATTTGAATGACGACGAGCTTAGGGCCGCTCAGTTGTATGTATTACTTAACTACGATGAGTATGAGGAGGAGAAACGAGAGGAGTAAGTAATTAATACACGACGTTTACATCATCTCAATACAACTATTACACTAACCCGCCTATGCTTTGTTGTTTTTTAACACATATAATGATGCGATAGGGTTGAGTAGACCATACATAATAGATAAAGTAGAACATGAAATGAGACTTCATTTTCCTTCATGGTTGACAATATATGTAAGGATCTCGGTAATTACTTTTTTTTATGTATACTTCCAAAATAATTAACGTTAAACTTAATATCGCTTATTTGATATTTAGGCCGATCGTCCAGAGGCAACACTTGAGAATGAATCTATTAGAACTCTACTGAAGGGACCAATTTATGCCATCAAGATCTGGACAACTTACTTTGTGAATGAGTTTAGGTTCAAGTCAACAAATACCCTAATAAGAGACAGCTTTCTGGATCTCGATTCTACGAAAAATAGTTGTTTGTGTATCAAATCTTCTAACTATAAAGACGTCGATCAAGGCACTGATTTCTTTGGCATCTTCCGAGAGATTGTTGAGTTGACATATAATTATGCCATAGAGCCTGCTAAGATCGTTTATTCAAGTATGAGTGGTTCGATCCCATCCAAGATCAAGGTTGGAAAATTGACAAGCATGGTCTTGTGGATATAAACTACTGGCGTCGATATCAAGGATATGAACCATTTGTTCTATCAAGTCAGGCTCAGCTAGTGTACTTCACAACTTATCCTAAATGAGGAACCGGGAGGTCGGATTGGTGGGCAGTCTGTAAGACTAAAGCTAAAAATATCTTTGACATTGATGAAATAGCTTATCTGGAAGACGACCTAACTCTTGTTGCAAATATTATAGATGTGGACTCAACAAAAGTTACTCATGACATATTTTATCAAGTAGAAGAGGTAAAGTATCAAAAGACGATGATGAAGTAGATAAAAGTAAAGATGAAGAGGAAGAGGAAGATAAGGAGGAGGAGGAAGACGAACAAAATAAATTTTCAAATGATGATTGAAAATTAAATAAAATTCATTTATACTTTTTGTGGCCTATTTATTTGATACTTATGTTTGTGACAGTGATACATACTTATCTTTGTATATTTGTGGCCTAGTTTTGTGATACTTATGTTTGTGACGGTGATACATACTTATGTTTTGTGATGGTGACACTTTTATCATTTAGACTTTTATTGTGGCCTAGTTCACAACTTCTGTGTATTTCTTTCTGTCATGTAATCTAAATATCTCTGTATATTTATTTTATTATTATATGTTGTTCTCAGATATGTCTGGATGACGCAAACCCTATTTTCACGGTAGATCCTTAAGACGTCCTCTTCAGGACACGGATACTCCTTTCCGATATTCGTCCCCGATTACTCCATACTATCGACCAGCAGTACCTCAGACTGCGACTGCGACGACCGTACGTGGTAGTACTCCTGGGACCAGCAGTACTCCTGAGACCAACAGTTCCAGGCCTGAGAGTATCCCGTCTAGTGTTCCTGCTCCGTCCAGTGTTCCTGCTACTTGTAGTGCCCCGCTCCGCGTAGGCACTATGTACAAGTGAGATCGACTTGCTTGCTCGAACGGAAGTCTTCTCGGAGAGTTCCCAACCGATTAATCAAGGTGAGTGGGCAGAACTGCATTCTCTGATTCTCGCATGCCTTAATAATGAATCTGAGTTTTTGAATGCTTGTTGCTTAATAAGATTGTTTCATAAGAAGTATGATAGAATCGACTCAGTATGCTAATAAGAGAACTCACATAGCTTGTCATTGAAACGAATCCGCTACCTAACTAGAGATTATGAATGCTTGTCTAAATAAGATAGAACCTTGCCATGCTAATAACAATAGTTAAAAGGATTTCTTGCACTTATTCTTGATGTCGTATGCTAGACTGGAATACTTAAATGCTTGTCCACAAGAGATAGAATTTGCATGCTAGAGTTATAAGAACTGTTCTTGCTTGTTACTTTTAATGAGTTAGCTTTGCTTGAACATGCTTCATTGATTGCTTGTCATGATATCGAACTTGGTGAATGGCGTGAACTAGTGATCTAGACTAATAATCCACCCTGAGGCTTAACACACCTTACTTACGGGAGGGTGTGGCTTTTAGGCAATGTGTATAGAGAAAGAGAAAGAAGAGATAGACTTGTGTGTGTATTGTTCATCAGTTGCATGATAGCATATTTTCTGATAGGGCTTGCATTCATGCATTTGGTCAGGACAACTTGGGCACAAGGATTATCTCTCGGGCGGTCCCTGGGGCACTGGGGATCGTTTGGCCTAGGAGAGATCTAGATACCCTGAGGCTTAACACACCTTACTTATGGGAGGGTAGCCGCGACTCGTCTATTAGTATGATGGGCTTGTACGTCCCAACTGCTAATCCCGTGGAGGGGACCATCATGTAGTTAGGGCGCATGCTAGGCTAGCCTTCTTGCATACCTAACTGTTTGATGCAGGGACGAACAGGAAACTAGAGAACTGTATACTTTATGTTATGCATATTGTGGCTAACTTGTGTGTCTGCTGCAGGGATAACCGCTCGACCGTGGGTAAGAAATATGAGTTTATACATAAGCCTGCTTATTCATTTAGTCTGCACCGTTGAGTTTCTGTTAGTACTTCATGTATATAGATATGTTGCCTTAAATGCTTGAAGATATGACAGTCCACTTGATATGTTTGCCTCATTTCGATATGCTCAGTCTGCTAAATAAGCTTTGCCCCAAAAGAGTTAGATTATGATACACAATGCATGTTGCGCACGTCCCGATGAGAACGATTGTCCTGCGGGAGAGCTGCAACGTGGTGATTCACGTTCAGCGGGGACAATTGAGCTTGCGGGAGATTGGGGCGTTGCTTGGATGCTTGAGTATCGAGTATGCAAAACTGGTTTCTAACTTATGTTTTCAAAAAGATGTAATATGACTCTGCTAGAACTGCATGAAACGAACTTAGGTAAAACTAGCAAGATCACTAGAAATGCAATATTTTGCCACAAGTCTACTTAGTGTGGGTTTCAGGGGGTGTAGCTTCTGTTCAGTTGTTTTATCTCACCAGTACTTGCATAAAGTGCTGACCCACCAACAGTTTGCTTGTTCTCAGGTGCCGTTCGTACGAGGAAGCGATAGCCGTGCCTCATCTCAAGGAGCTGGAAATCTGGAGTCGATGCCTTGAGCCGTATCGAGATTGAGCTGCTTTTATATAGAGGGACATGATGTATGGAACGGTATTATTGTAATCGAGAGAAAGAGTGCTTGAGCGATTTGTAACCTCGGCCATGCGCCGCTTTTAATACTTATGAATATCAATAAAAGAGCTTGTTTATCATGTGCCATTGTGTTCTTTACTTTTCTGCAATATATGTATGTCGCTGCTTCAGTATCGAATAGCTTACTTGCCCTTGTATCAAAGCTTTGGCCTTGTGCAAGCGCATCTTAGGCTTGTACGGCATCACGCCCGTGCGAGGACGATCGGTTCCGTAGGGACTAAAGCGAGGACGAATGGCCCTGCGGGACCGGGGCGTGACATAATGGTATCAGAACGACTCGATTCTTTGCCTATTCTGTTACCTCCGACTCTGAGTTGTGACTGTGCTGCAATGAACGTTCCATACAATAAGTCCATAGATATTCTCAAAGATGGCCACAAAGGTTTTCTGGATTTGTTTTTATTGCTTGTGATGTGATTTGTGATTTCTGGATTTGCTGAGTTTTGATTTGGGATGGTGAGGGATGAGGACTATCGCTGCTCTGTGTTATCGTGAGTTTCTCCTTGAGTTTCGAGGACGAAACTCTTTGTTGGTGGGTAAGTATGTAGTGCCCCGCTCCGCGTAGGCACTATGTACAAGTGAGATCGACTTGCTTGCTCGAACGGAAGTCTTCTCGGAGAGTTCCCGACCGATTAATCAAGGTGAGTGGGCAGAACTGCATTCTCTGATTCTCGCATGCCTTAATAATGAATCTGATTTTTTGAATGCTTGTTGCTTAATAAGATTGTTTCATAAGAAGTATGATAGAATCGACTCAGTATGCTAATAAGAGAACTCACATAGCTTGTCATTGAAACGAATCCGCTGCCTAACTAGAGATTATGAATGCTTGTCTAAATAAGATAGAACCTTGCCATGCTAATAACAAGAGTTAAAAGGATTTCTTGCACTTATTCTTGATGTCGTATGCTAGACTGGAATACTTAAATGCTTGTCCACAAGAGATAGAATTTGCATGCTAGAGTTATAAGAACTGTTCTTGCTTGTTACTTTTAATAAGTTAGCTTTGCTTGAACATGCTTCATTGATTGCTTGTCATGATATCGAACTTGGTGAATGGCGTAAACTAGTGATCTAGACTAATAGTCCACCCTGAGGCTTAACACACCTTACTTACGGGAGGGTGTGGCTATTAGGCAATGTGTATAGAGAAAGAGAAAGAAGAGATAGACTTGTGTGTGCATTGTTCATCAGTTGCATGATAGCATATTTTCTGATAGGGCTTGCATTCATGCATTTGGTCAGGACAACTTGGGCACAAGGATTATCTCTTGGGCAGTCCCTGGGGCACTGGGGATCGTTCGGCCTAGGAGAGATCTAGATACCCTGAGGTTCAACACACCTTACTTACGGGAGGGTAGCCGCGACTCGTCTATTAGTATGATGGGCTTGTACGTCCCAACTGCTAATCCCGTGGAGGGGACCATCATGTAGTTAGGGCGCATGCTAGGCTAGCCTTCTTGCATACCTAACTATTTGATGCAGGGACGAACAGAAAACTAGAGAACTGTATACTTTATGTTATGCATATTGTGGCTAACTTGTGTGTCTGCTGCAGGGATAACCGCTCGACCGTGGTTAAGAAATATGAGTTTATACATAAGCCTGCTTATTCATTTAGTCTGCACCGTTGAGTTTCTGTTAGTACTTCATGTATATAGATATGTTGCCTTAAATGCTTGAAGATATGACAGTCCACTTGATATGTTTGCCTCATTTCGATATGCTCAGTCTGCTAAATAAGCTTTGCCCCAAAAGAGTTAGATTATGATACACAATGCATGTTGCGCACGTTCCGATGAGAACGATTGTCCTGCGGGAGAGCTGCAACGTGGTGATTCACGTTCAGCGGGGACAATTGAGCTTGCGGGAGATTGGGGCATTGCTTGGATGCTTGAGTATCGAGTATGCAAAACTGGTTTCTAACTTGTGTTTTCAAAAAGATGTAATATGACTCTGCTAGAACTGCATGAAACGAACTTAGGTAAAACTAGCAAGATCACTAGAAATGCAATATTTTGCCACAAGTCTACTTAGTTTGGGTTTCAGGGGGTGTAGCTTCTGTTCAGTTGTTTTATCTCACCAGTACTTGCATAAAGTGCTGACCCACCAACAATTTGCTTGTTCTCAGGTACCGTTCGTACGAGGAAGCGATAGCCGTGCCTCATCTCAAGGAGCTGGAAATCTGGAGTCGATGCCTTGAGCCGTATCGAGATTGAGCTGCTTTTATATAGAGGGACATGATGTATGGAACGGTATCATTGTAATCGAGAGAAAGAGTGCTTGAGCGATTTGTAACCTCGGCCATGCGCCGCTTTTAATACTTATGAATATCAATAAAAGAGCTTGTTTATCATGTGCCATTGTGTTCTTTACTTTTCTGCAATATATGTATGCCGCTGCTTCAGTATCGAATAGCTTACTTGCCCTTGTATCAAAGCTTTGGCCTTGTGCAAGCGCATCTTAGGCTTGCACGGCATCACGTCCGTGCGAGGACGATCGGTTCCGTAGGGACTAAAGCGAGGACGAACGGCCCTGCGGGACCGGGGCGTGACACTACTGATGGTACCACAGAGAAAGAGGAGAAGATGGTGGTCGAGCCGACTTTGTCTACATATCAGAGCGATCCTCCGCGCGCTCCGTCGAATGAGACGAGAATGGAGATTTGGGCCGATGGCCCTAAAAAGTAAGTTAATTAGTTATTTATTTCTTATATATATATATATATATATATATATATATATATATATATATATATTCACTTTTTAATGAGTTTAATTATCAATGTATATATAGATATCGTCCCCCGGCGGTACAGAGATCACTGGAATATTTTCTGAGGCAAAACTATGGTGGGTCATGGATAAACTACTCGGATGCCTCAGAAGAGAGAAAGATATTCTAGTTTGGGCATTTTAAGGTGAACATATATTTGATTTTAACATCATTAATATTTTTATGTTAATATTTTATAACTAACTATTGTATTTCTTGTAGAGAACATATTTTTATCCACCATACCGGGCCGCACAGATCGAGCAACAGTTTTCTTCCGTCATCGCCAAGCACACCTGTGATGCTATGAATGATCAGAAGGCTCGTGATCGCGAAGGAAAATTTATCCAAGGTTGGATCACGCCTGAATAATGGACTGCGATGAGGGCTAGATTCAACAAGGATAGGTATAGGAAAAAGTCAGAAAAGGCCAAGGCGGCTCGGCAGAGGGCGGGAAAGTGGTATGGTAGGCCGATTTCGATGACAGAATATTTTTGTCGCTTGGTACGTCTTTCATTGTATACGTACAATTTTTAATCATCATGGCCTAATTTTTTACTTTAATAAAAAATAATATATTTCTTACCAAGTCCAGAGGGGTAAGGATTCGAACATGGTGACAATGTTTCTCGCTACTCATAGGAGGGGGGGGCAACTTATCGATGATAGGGCGACGCAGAGCTAAGTAAGTATTACTCTTATGTTATGTTAATTTTGATATAACTTAGCAAAAATACATATAATTAGTAATAAGTACCTAAGATATAGAGTAAGTAGTATGCTTATCGATCGATACATATATTTTTAGGATGAGTCTAGGAGGCTCCGCGAAGAGTCAACCCAGCCCACACCGGGAGAGGGAGGTAGTTCCTTGGAACCCGGTCCACCCAGTTTCGTCGGATGATGAGCTGTGGATGAGAGCCGTTGGTGGTCTTCATAGGGGTACATACTTCGATACGGGATCTGACGGTGCCTATGTTGCATCACAGTCCTCTAGGACATCCACTGCCGATGTGCATACCCCACAGCCCTCCCAAGAGTTGTAGCGAGCCCAGGAGAGAGTTGACCTTCAGATCGCATCTCTGCGTGACGAGTTAATGTAGAGGATTATGGTACAACCGCAGCCGCAAACGGACGATGTGACCCTCATAGCACATTTTAAATCGCTGGAGCGTAGCATCTTGGACCTAAGGGATCTGGCCACGTTGACAGAGGACAACGTGACATCGCTGTAGGAGTCGCAGTGGACTGTTGGTGCCACACTATCGAGGATGCAGGTGTCACATATTGAGATGAGCGAGCAAGTGGAGACCGTGGGCACTTCACTATCGAGGATGTAGGCATCACATCTTCAGATGGACGAGCGAGTGGAGCATAATACTAGGAGGTTATTATTTGTCATGGATACTTGCAATGATCAACTAACAGAGTTGGAGCAACGACGTCCTCCTGGCCCGCCTGTATCGCCATCTACATCGACTCTTGCTAGGTTCCGTGACACTTACACAAGAGCAATTTGACGCACTATTATCTCAGATTCGACGTTGCTCCTCCTCCTGATCAGTAGTAGTTTATTTTTGACTTGTGTTTATTGGCCCATTCATGAGAGTTTGTACTTATTATTTGTATACTTTTATTGTATGATTTATTTGTATATTTTTATTGTGACTGGATATTGTATGACTACATTCGGGCCTTAGAGCTTTTTATTGATTTATTTCATCATTGTTGTTTTGTGATTGTACCGGTGTTGAGTGTTCCACCGAATGGGTCGACAAGCCCATAGAATTCAATGGAGGGTTGCTCCGGGTCTGTCTATTTATTTGAAATATGATCATACTGCAGGCATGTTATACTGTAATATTGCAGGCATTCATTTTTTTCAATTTTAGCGACGTTCAGCGACGTTTAGTGATGTTCAGTAATGTCCATAGTAGTCTCTAATGACGTCGCTAAACTGTCAAATAATTTATTTTATGTCGTTGATCGTCACTAAACGTCGCTAAATATTGCTAACATGGCAATTTTTGCTGTGTCAGCTTTTTGTCACTGATTATGTCGCAATTTGTCGCTAAATTTAATGACAATTACCGACTAAAATAAAATATCACAAATTTGGCGATCTGAGACGCTAAGATCGCTATTCTTGCTACTTTTAAACGTCGCTAAATTACGTCGCTATGGTGACATTTTTTGACACCATTTTGATCAGCGACTATCTTTTTTTGCGACTAAATCAAAATGTCACTAAATACGTTACTACTTAGTATTAGTGACGTAATTTGGTGACTCTTTTCTGTGTCGCTAATTTGCCTTATTTTGGTAGTGGTCCTCACATGGGCGTGATGCCGTGCAAGCCTAAGTTGCATTTGTATAAGGTCAAGGCTTGAACAATAACAACATAAGCTATTCAAGGATAGAAGTAGCGTCACAACATAGCAAAAAAGTAAAGAACACAATGGCATAAATAAGCTCTTTATTGATATTCAAAAAGTTTTACAAATGGCGCTTGACCGAGATTACAAATCGCTCAAGCTCTCTCTCTCTATTACAATGACATCGTTCCATACATTACATCCCTTTATACAAAAGTATCTCAAAATAACTCGATACGTCTCAAGACATTGACTCCAGATTTTTGGCTCCTAAGGATGAGGATATGCTATCGCTTCTTCGGACGATCCAGTACCTGCGAACAAGCAAACTGGTGGGGGTTCAGTACTTTGGGAAAAGTACTGGTGAGTAAAAAAGTAATGAATATAAGCAACACTCTCTAAAACCAACACTAAATAAGCATGTTATAAAATATTACATTATTAGTGATCTTGATACTTTTTATTTAGGTTCATTTCATGTAGTACATGATCAGATTACTTATTTCAAAAATATATCTTAAAAAATAGTTTGAATATTCAATATATTTAAGCATGCTATAGGTACAATATTCTATCGTGCAATGTGCCGCATGTATCATGAGCCATATTCATTAACTCTTAGAAACATAAGATATCTCTAGTGGACTATTTATCTCAATTCAAGGCAGCAATAACATATACACGCAAAATAGACAAGTTTTATAAGCAGTTCGTTAAGAAACATAAACAATAACTAGTGATCACTTATATAGTGATTCTTACCCTCGGTCGGACGGGTATCCCTACAATAGACATACAAGTCAGCAACAATTTCATATATAAATAAAGTTTTATTCCCTGTTCGTCCCTACATCAAATAGTTAGAAATGCAAGAAGGCTAACCTAGCATGCGTCCTAACTATATGATGGCCCTATAGTGCTGGATCCCCGGGATTAGCAGTTGGGACGTACAAGCCCATCTCACTAATGACAGATCGACTAATAGCTGCTGAGACACATGGTTGCTCTAAACTAAAATACGCTCAAAATAGCAGTCGAAACTCATGGTTCAACACTACACTAATAGCCACACCCTCCCGTAAATAAGGACTTCTAGCCTCAGGGTATCCAGTTCTCTCCTAGGCCGAACGATCCCCAGTACCCCAGCAACCGCTCGAGAGATAAACCTTGTCCACAAGTTGTCAGAATAATGCATAAATATAATTCTATCAGATAAAACTATATGCATGTCCAAAAATAAGCAGAATTTTCAATCAAGCAATAGAGCCAATAGCTCTTCAATCTCTTCTATTCAATAAAGCGATACGTTCAATTTTTTTTTCAACCGATCGATATGTTCAATAACACACAATACGAGTTATTCATACAATTCTATCTTTAGCAGTTTGATATAAGGAAACATGCTAGCAGAATATATCATAAGCGAACATGATAACGATTCTATAAATCTAACATACAATTTCTATCTCTTGTATTCTAAGCATGTAGTTCTACCTTACCATAGCAATAAAACAGAGCATGTTCAAGGAAACTTTCTACTATACTCCTTAGCATGGTAGGAGTTATTCTAACTTTAGCATACAAGAATGGACAAGTTTATGATATCTTATTACTCATCTTATTAGCATGACAATGATTCGTTTGATAGCTGTGCCCGTGTAACTTAGCATACAATATTCTATTATTTTACTTAGTATGGCAAGGTTCTTTTCAATGACAAGCATTACAAGTTCTCTAGTTAAGTATACAAGTTCTTGTTCTATCATTCCCATGCGAACATTCTCTAGTTAGCATTAAAAACTCAGATTCATTATTAAGACGTGCAAGAATCAGAGAATAAAGTTCTGCCCACTCACCTAGATCAATCGTCTTGTGTTTTGATCGGAGAACTCTTCGATATCTCTTGTACATAGTACAAACAAAGTAATATTTCTTGTACATAGTGCCAATATGGAGTGGGGCACTACATACGATATACTGGAGTATACCGACGATATACCAATTTTTTTGACTTGTTCTTATTGTCTTCCTAGATTTGCCTTGGACGACATACCGACGATATACCGATCATGTACTCTTTTGCATGCCTTTTATTTTTTATTGTACTTTCTTGGCTTTTCTTGATTGGTTCTTGTGCATATATTGCATGTATATGTTTTCTTGTTTTCTCAGCTCCACTTATCTATTATGTTTATCTGACCCAGTCCAGACTTCATGTATAGTCTGGGGTGCATACCCATTGTACCCTATCCTGTACATTCTTTATAGTGACCCGTCGTTGTGCACTCCTAATACTTGACTTGACATATGTATAGTTTTGGGGCCACCTACCCATTCTACACTTGCCTTGTATAGCTTTAGGGACACCTACCCATTATACATCTGTCCAGACCTGTCCTTTCCTGATAGTGACCCGTAGTGGTGCACTTATGATTCTTGACTTCTATATTACTTATTGTGGCTTGTTATAGCATACGCCCGTCATGCCTATAACCGTTTGGTTGTATTCCCGTATAGTCTTGAGCTTGTGCTTGTCAAAATATTATCTTGTCTAGTCATCTCTGCTGGAAGCATCATGTCTAGGATAGATTCTGTAGAATGCCACACCCAGAATCCTGAAATAAACTACTAAGGATTAATGACTAGTTTTAAATAATTAGAGCATCGAGAGGGAAGAATCTCTAGGTTGCATGCGGTCCCGTTATCTTCCCGTCAATCAGAATAGATTTGTAGCCTGCCGTCGAGTAGGGCACACTTTTAGCACACCGTCAAGTGGGGCACCAGTACATCTTTGCTTCATTTGGATAGCTTGGACAGACTGTAGTGCATGTAACCATGAAAATTCTCGATAATTGTATCTTGTTAGTAATTAGGACTTGTGATAACCCTAGTTAGCTAACGTAGCAAGCCGCACTTCTTGCTTGGCCGTGATTGATGGATGTAGTCCTTGTATTATCTTGTCTTACATTACCTTGCCTGCCTGACAGTGGCCCATC
This sequence comes from Iris macrosiphon, assembly GCA_036927795.1. NCBI lineage: Eukaryota > Viridiplantae > Streptophyta > Magnoliopsida > Asparagales > Iridaceae > Iris > Iris macrosiphon. The sequence goes on along the minus strand of JAYESA010001329.1, from coordinate 19,327 downwards.
GTGGTGCACTCTGGTCTATTGTCTTGTGTGACCATTTACTTTATATATATATATGTACTGTTTCTTATATGTTTCCTTTTCCATAATTCCAACATTGTACTAGTTATGTTCTCGTTTACTTTTCTTGTCCAGTTTACTGTATATGCTATATGTGCCTAGTTTACTTATATGCCTATGTTCACCTTGCATGATCTCGTATATGTTCACCTTGTATGATCTATTATATGTCATCTGACCAGTTTCCTTTACATATTTTTTATTTTATTTTCTTTTTTTCAGGTGCACCTTACATTATTCCTGGTGTTACATGTTGCTTAGGATATTGTAGCTCTCTGTTGTATTGCTAGTTTTAGTTCACAGTTCGGCCTCATTTGTGGTACTTAATGTAACGACTCATTTCGCTCAAGCGGACGACCGATTCAAACGGCAAAAAGTGCAATGACCCGACCCACTTTGTTCAGCGAGAATACTTGTTGAGACAAAATAATTTCCAGACTTGGCCCTTCAGGAGTTCTGACTTAGGCTTTCAGAGGCTCGCTCGGAGTATCACTCGACCGAGGCGAATCATCGCTAAGGTGGGTGGCTACGATGAACTTGTCTTTTTTTAGCCAACACACATAAAATATGGACGATACATGCTAGTCGCTAGGTGAATCAACCCCTGTATGCTAATAAGAATACAACGCACCTAGCTAAGGGAATAATTCCAACGTGTATTGCTTGTGTTAAAACATGGAAATAAAATTTTACTTATATACTGACCCTCGCATGTTCCCTTTGCCTTGTGTAACTAGACCCCGCTATGCCTCGAGTAGAATAATATACGTATACTCTGTAGTACACTATTCACTTGCTATACTGCATGACCCTAGATTATGCCGCTCGGTATGTCCCTTTACGGTTTCACTCCTCGGCTTACCTTTAGGCCCGAGCCAACGTAAATGCTTATGTTTTCATAAAAATGCATGCTTGCCTGCTTATAGGTTAACTTATAATATTTTCTCGATCCAATACTTGCCAAAATAAAATTTATGCCATAATCAAATAACACTATCACGTATCGTGCATGCATCTTGTTAGCCAGAAGACTATCAAATAGTCCTTCAGTGCAATATGAACCTACAAATATCCAGAATCGTTAGGTCGCCAAAGCAATCCCCAAACTAGGGGAATATATCAAGGCAAGTTGTACACTGAACGAGAATCATGTCAAGCAAATCAAGGAACACAGCTCGTGGAGCAATATTCGTTCAGAGCAAGAATCAAGATTCAAATATCTCGTGTATCTCATGCATCTCGTGAATCTGAAATGATCCAAGATTTGTATGGTCACAGACAACTCATGCACGAGGTATCTCATTCCTCGGATGATCACCGGGGCACCGGGATTGTACCGGCCTAGGAGGAATTCTTGGTGTATTGCGAGCGCCAAAGCGGGTCCAGTATGCTACCCTGTCTTTGTGGGTTGGCAATACACGGTATTCAGCCTTGGTAAAGCATATTACCTTGGACTCTACGTCTACCCAATAGTCGTCTGTTCTGGCGGGATGGCGTGTAATGGATCTTCTGTATTACCCGTTTGCCCTGAATTGTTTGTCTTGTACAAAGCGTTGCACCCCATTCCGCAATTGAGACTATACAAAGCCTGGTCCTTTATGGCTATGCCAGTGACCTCATGTTCATACAGATAAGTCATCCTCGCTTAGCGGCAATTCGCATGCGAGTCATTGCATCGCATCCAGAAATCAAAATACTTGAACGATCCTGAGTATAAAACACTTGTGCATGTGGAACACTTGAATATCGTCTAAAACACACCCGATAATCCGTGTAACTCGTGCACCCGGAACATAATCTCGTGCACGATACTTGTGTTTGCTTATGCAATTTTCCCTGGATTTTAGTATGCATATGCTTATGCCTAATTTAACTTGGTTTGCCTTGGACAGGAAAGGACAAATGGTAAGTTGGTAAGTCTCATCATATTTTCTTTTATATCGCACGACGTACTGCCATACGAGTTAGGCTATTCATCATTGCCATAAAATTGATCCTAAGGCAAGAATAGAAAGATAACTTAATAGATGGTGCACGGAACCTATATAACGTGTTTGGATTTATCGAGCGGGCGAGAAGCCTCCCCACCAGTGCATTCATGTACTGATAACCCACCAGATTGCTTGCAGGGTTCGGAGAAACCTCGTTCGGTGTGATACTTTGATCTTGCTACTGCTTTTTATGATCATAACTGTTCGACAGAGACCGGTGATGATGATCAATAGTAGTGTAGAGATTATTAACTTAGCATCTAGTGATCATGTTATCTTTATGACATGTTATCTTTATGAGATGTTATCCTAGTTATGCTACTTTAGTTATGAGACTTCTGATATGATATTATTATTGATGCTTTATTTTGTTAACATTGATAATGATGTCTATTGCAAGCTATTTATGCTTTAAAGAATGCTAATTCTGCTCTCTTGATATTGTATGTTATCTACTTTACTTTCTTTTGTTTCCCTTGTCTCCAATATTATGGAAAAGATTTACCATTTTGATCAAATGACAACGGGGGGGGGGGGGGGGGGGCATCGACGATACGCACAAAATAACCATTACAAGCTATTGTTGCAGGGGAGCTACATAACATGGGACTAATATCATTGAACTTATAAATTTTGTTGTCGTATCAGTCACAGTTTTGTCAATTATCAAAATAGAGGAAATTGTTGGCCCATCTGGTCATGGTCAAACAAAATTTAAAAATCGATCCAAACTACGAGTCGATACATTGCAACTATAATGGATTTGAGAAGAAAACGTCGTATCACTTTGCCATTCTTTCACTTTTTCTCTCTTTTTATTTCTTCTCCTTTCCTTTCCTCTCTTCCCTAGCCGAGAGCAGCCCAGGATCGGCTCCCCCTTCCCTTTCCCTTGGTAGTAGTGGTAGTAGTTAGTGGTGGTTCTAGGCATGTACATCTTGTCAAATAAGAAAAAACTTGCACTTTTATATTATTATGGATTTTTGGCATTTTATTAGTCTATATTGTGCTCTATGAACTCCTATGCATGTTTACTTCTTGGTATTTTCGGTTTTGATAGCTTGGTTGGACTAGATCTATATTTTTAGTTAAATATGTTATTGAAATTTTTATGGTTTTAATCTCTTAAAATTTGTTGTTTTCCAAAACTACTTGTTCTATACGAGAGAGCATCTGATTTCAAGTGGTTTAAAACTTTACTTCTCTGGATTTGAGCTGAAAATTTGAATTTCCTGAAGAATCTTATTTTCAGGACTTAGAGATTTTTTTCATGACTGAAACTTGCTGTTCTGGGACGAAGGAGCCATGCAGCCTGCTTTGCATGTGGCCTGGACTCCTCGCTCCAAACTCAGCATGCGGCCATCTTGTTGGACGCATGGATGAATCTGCATATGCGCCCCTTGACCAAATGCATAAAACTTTAACGAATTTTTTTTCTCTAAGTTCCTGATTACATGCGGTCCAGAGGAGCATGCGGCCAAAATTATCTATATGTCCAAAATTGTACATGCGGCCCCGAGATATGCGTCCCTTTTCCAATACATGAATCAGCGCCAACTTGGCATAATTTCTCCTGAATTTATCTTTCTTCTCTGACAAGCTTTATTGGCCAGTCACATCGGTCACTTCTTAGACACACTTTATTGGCTAGTCACTTTAGTCACTTCCTGGCCTAGTATTTATTACCGTCACTCAACCCTTGTCCCGAGGAGTGGAAATTGTCTTGATCCACGCGACCAGCTTCCTGCATGCGGCCAGTTTCTTGTCTACGGCCAATTTGATCCATGCGGCCAGCTCATCTCCTATACTTCTAGCACTTATAGTAGCAATGTTTTCATTTGTTATATGTTCTCTTATGGACTATTTACTCCTGGTGCTTGGCCCAATTAGTTAAATTCATATGATGTATGTTATTTCTAAATTTCTTATAACCTGGATGCTACACTTACCAAAACATAAAATATCTGAAACATGGAATGTAATGCCACTGTTAAACTGAGAACTCCCGGTACGTGACTTGTATTGAATAAACTTGATCCTTGACTCCAGATACCTGACATGTACTGATAAAATTGATAGTGGCTCGACGTAGCTTACTCCTAACATGCTAGAATCTCCAGAACTGAAATGCTTGTACTAATAAGATAAAATTTCGTGGTTGATTGCTTATCCCTGTCCTGATTGTACTTGTCAATCTATTGTCCAATCTTACATCATGTCTAAGATAGATTTTTGAGCACCAGGGTCAGGAATCCTTGATAAACTTGCCGAAGTTACTGACTAGAATAATTATCTAGAAGCATCTAGAGTAATTTTTTTGCTACTTGCAATTCCGGTATTCCAGTGACACCTGATGGATTTGGAGCTCTCCGTCGAGAGGGGCACACTTCCAGCACAATTTCGAGTGTTATAATTTACCAGAAAAATACTATATACTTAATTAATTTATGCTATGTACTCTTACGTCTGGATAACCCGGATAGTCTGCAGGACATGTGACTGTATAAAATCTTAACTGTATTTGGTAGTAACCAAGTTTGTGATAACCCTAGTTAGTTAATGGTAGTAAGCCGTAGGTCATGTTTGGCCATGATTGCATATTTTTTAGTCTTGTCTTATCTTGGATCCTCCAGCTACTAATCTTGAACTGTACCCTTTACTGATTTCAGAACTACTTAAACTACTTAAATTCCTGTTGAATTTATTTATATTTCCTTATGCTATTGTATGTTTGCATGCTGGTTTTTGTTCTTGAGTTGGCTCCCTTGTGGAACTTTGTTGTTTTGGGGTCTGACTCCACTGGTTTTGTATGGCCAAATTTTGGAGCAACATCGCAGGATCTTTCGTATATTCCGCCTCTAGATAGTGAACACGAGGAACACCCGAGGACTTGAGTGGGTTTCTTCTTCATCACCCACCTGATTTCGTACTTATACTTTTGAGGCGTTTAGCCCCCGAGCACGCATTTAGCTCATATTTTAATACTTGATATTCTAGCCCATGGGCCTACATGTAAAGCATATTCTAGAATATAGCTAGAGCTGATCATGTAATATTGTACTCTGCTAGTTCTTTATTTTGGTAATTAGCTTCATGATCATCTATATATTATAGTTTGGGACGCCTTACTATTATATTTTTGGTGATTATACTTCTTGTAACTTGTTGCTTGCTTGAGATTGAGACACCTAGGACTCTTAATCCATGAATGCTCGTTAGATTGTAGAGTAAACCCTCACATGTCTAGACAACCATGACCATATCTCAGGGTATAGAGTATTCTGGTGTACGTAGCTGGCTTTGTCAACCCCCGCTCTCCAATATTCTAGTTTTAGGGTGTGACACGGTTTAAGTGGTGGCCCATGTAGGTCTGAAAATTCAGAAGGGTAGGGGTTTATCATTATTTAGATGTCGCTATCATGCTACTCTGTGATCTCCTTCAGCATCGAATTTGTATCCCAGAAATCTTGATTCAACATCTGCTTTGATCCTCGATCTATCCTGTCCTTCCGATTTGATCCTAGTGTTTTATATCTTTCATGGACATAATTCATGGTCCTTCCGATCAGCCAGCTAGAATTTTGATAGTAGCAGGACAACCACCAATCGGTCAGCCTCTCTTTGTGGTTCAGCCACAACATTCTGAAGTAGAGTCCAGGATGTCCCAAGATGTGGAACAACAGGTCCAGCCAGAACCACCAGTTATACCCGCTATGGCAGTCCCGCTAGTACCACCCAATGTAGAAAGTGATACACAGGCCCTGATTGGGATCATCATGAAGTTACTAGCATCTCAAGAGTAACGGGGTGACGCTCTCACACAGTCAGTACAAGAGGCATTAGAGAGGCGGGCATCATGCCCCAAACACAGCAAGCAACTTCAAGCGCCTCCAAACCTCGTATTTTTATGGTACCGAAGATGCGATTGCATCATATGCGTGGCTTCAGGATACTGAAGCTATCCTAAAGGCAGTAGGAGTGCTTGACAGAGAGCAAGTATCAGTAGTTCGATTGTAGTTGCTAGACTTGGCCCGAGACTGGTGGGTAGTACAGATAATTTCTCTGACAGTACCCGTCCCTTGGGCCATCTTTAGCGAGAGATTCCAGGCAAGATACTTTGACGCGGTATCACATTATGACCTTCAGCAAAGGTTTAACAACTTGAAGAAGATGGACAGGACTGTCGACTGCTATGTGGCAGAGTTCTGCAGACTAAGTAGGTTTGCTCCCACCTTGGTAGTGACCGAATTGGATAGAGCTAGGAGGTTCCAGCAGGGACTTCACCTGGAGACCATAATGATAGTAGAATAGCTTGAGTTTCAGACTTTCGATGCCGTATTAAGGGCAACAAGGAGGCATGAGTATACCTCCCAAAGAATCGTAGATAGAACTGGTGGAAGGAAGAGGACCCACACCTCAGGAGGTTCTTATTCCCAGTATTCAGTACCAGCCTTGGCAGTTAGAGCCTTAACGATTGGATCTCCGAGGAGGCCAGCATCACCAGCCTTGGTCCAGCAAACGATACCAACCTGACCCCAGCAGCAAAGGACATCTTCTTCAGTAGGGTGTTCTCAATGTAGGAAACCTGGACACGTATTTTCTGAGTACCGCAGAGCACAAGGATTGTGTTTAGCCTGTAGAGCTCTAGGACACAGAGTGGAATCTTGCCCATATAGAGCCAGTTCATCACCATCTTCTCCGGCAGGACCACTGTATAGAGCTTCAGTGCCGGCTCAGCAAAACCCGGGTAAGAGGCCTTTGCCGACCCAATCTCATGTATACCAGCAACAAAGCCCACATCAGTATACGCAGGTCCAAGCCCAAGTATAGGCCAGACAAGGAGGTCCATAGCAGAGAGGACCAGCATCAAGAGGATGAGGTCAGGCAATGTCACTCACTATAGAAGAGCAGTTAACTTCAGGTGAAGTAGTGGCAGGTACCATTATCGTCAACTCTCATTCAGCTTCAGTATTGTTTGATTCAGGTGCATCATATTCTTTTATGTCAGCATGATTTGCAATACGAGTTTGTTTAGAACCCAAATCCTTATCAGTAAGACTCAATATACTTACTGGTAATGGTATCATTGCAGTCGATAGAGTTTATGCAATATGTCGAGTCATAGTGTGCGGGCGAGGATTTCCCGCCAGATTGATAAAATTTTCTATAGGAGATTATGATGTCGTCTTAGGCATGGATTAGTTAAGTGCTCGATACACGACGATAGATTTCCATGCTGGCAAGGTTATCTTTCATAAATTCCCTGGGGTTGTTGATGAATTCCCAGATATATTTTTAGAAGAACTTCCAGGTATGCCACCAGAAAGAGAAATTGAGTTTACTATCGATCTACTTTCCGAAATAGCCCCAGTATTAGAGAAAGTCTACAGGATGGCACCTTTAGAGTTAGAAGTCTTATACCGAATGATTGAAGAATTGAGAACCTTGGGATTTAATCGTGCTAGTGGATCGCCTTGGGGAGCTCCTATGCTACTTATGAAGAAGAAGGATTGTACATCACGATTATGTATTGATTATCGTACCCTCAATGTGGTAACAATCAAGAATAAGTATCCATTGCCTCGGATAGATGACTTGTTCGACCAGCTTAGTGGAATGACCATATTTTCGAAGACTGATTTAGGGTTTGGATATCATCATATCAGATTTAGAGAGCAAGATATATCCAAGACGACGTTCATATCAAGATATGGCCATTGGGAGTTTCTAGTGATGTCCTTTGGAGCAACCAATGTGCCAGCAGTATTTATGGATCTTATGAATCATATTTTTATGCCTTACCTGGACAAGTTCATGATCGTGTTTATCGACGACATCTTGGTGTCCAGTCGGAGTAAAGCAAAGCACGAGCAGCATCTTCGAGCAGTTCTTCAAATTCTTAGAGAACATAAGTTATATGCAAAGTTTAGAAAATGCGAGTTCTAGCTTGATCATATTTCCTACTTAGGCCACATCATTGCTAGAGGTGGATTAGAGGTATATCCTAAGAAGATAGAAGCCATTGAGACGTGGCCAGTACCCAGAACAGTTGCAGAAGTTCACAGTTTCTTGAGATTAGCAGGATATTACCGACAATTTATGGTGGACTTTGCTAAAATTTTGCACCCTTGATGCAGCTAACATGGAAGGATGTGCGCTTTGATTGGACAGATGCATGTCTAACCTCTTTCCAGAAGCTTAAGCAAAAATTGATCAAATCACCTATTTTGACGCTTCCGGACGGGACAGGTGGATTCACAGTTTATTATGATGCGTCCGACAAAGGACTGGAATGTGTTCTAATATAGCATGGCAAGGTTATAGCTTATGCGTATCGGCAGCTTTGTGATCATGAAAAAAATTATTCGACGCACGACTTGGAGTTAGCAGCAGTTATTTTCGCACTCAAACTTCAGAGACATTACTTATATGGAGATCGAGTAGAGATTTATACAGATCACAAGAGTTTGAAGTATGTCTTTACCCAGAAGGATCTTAACATGAGGCAAAGAAGATGGTTGGAGTTGATAACAAACTATGATCTTGACCTTCAGTATCATCCTGGGAAGGCCAATGTGGTTGCGGATACCTTGAGCCGGAGAGCAGGAGTTTATTTTCTCACAGCGCAGCAAGAGATTTTAGAAGATCTTCAAGAGATGAGCGTAGAAGTAGTATTGCCTAGCAACACAGAATTGATGACCGGTCTACAAGTTCAGTCCAGTATAGTAGAAAGAATCAAGATAGCAGAGTCAGCAAATGCCAAGCTTCAGTGACTATGAGCAGAGTGTGAGGCAGGGCGTAGACCCAAACTTAGCATTCCCAGTGACGGAGCTCTCTATTTTGGGAATCGTCTTTGTATACCTAACGGAGACCTTCATCATAACATTATGTCGGAGGCCCATAGTTCACAATATTCAGTACATCCCAGAGGAAATAAGATGTATAGAGACATTCGTCAGCATTTTTGGTGGAATAGAATGAAGCACGAGATAGCTAGATTTGTTTCTCGATGTTTGGTATGCCAACAAGTTAAATCTGAGCATCAGAGACCAGCAGGACTTCTTCAACCTTTACCAATTTCAGAGTGGAAGTGGGTGCATATTACCATGAATTTCGTGACATGTCTACCTAGGTCCCCAGCTGGCAGGGATGCTATTTTGGTAATAGTGGACCGACTCACGAAAATTGTTCACTTTCTTTCTTTCAGGATTGGCCAGTCCACAAAACAGTTTGCTGAGATGTACATGAGACAGATTATTAGACTACATGGGGTACCAGTTAGAATAGTTTTAGATAGAGATTCCAGATTTACTTCTTACTTTTGGCAGTCTTCAAAAGAGCTTAGGCACCCGCCTGAAGTTCAGTACAGCTTATCACCCCCAAACAGATGGTCAGTCGAAGCGAACCATCCAGACTATAGAAGATATGCTTCGTTCATGTACTCTTGACTTTGGGGGTTCGTGGGAGTATCACTTACACCTTGTAGAGTTCTCCTAAATAATAGTTTCTAGGCCAGTATCCGGATGGCACCCTTCGAGGTACTGTATGGCAGAAAGTGCAGATCCCCTGTAGCTTGGGATGATATTGGCAAAAGATAATTGCTTAGTCCCGAGATGATAGCCCAAACAGTTGAATTAGTTAAGCAAGTCTAGAAGCAGCTTCAAGTAGCACAAGATCGCTAGTCGTCATTGGGCCGATTCATCGACGACCTCTTGAGTTTTCTGTCGGCGATCATGTATTCCTTCAGATTTTTCCTACCCGCAAAGTCATCATATTTGGTGTACGAGGAAAGCTTAGTCCAACGTACATAGGTTCGTTCGATATTCTTGAGCGAGTAGTGTCATGACCCGCACCCGGATATTCGGGTACGAGTGCGTGGGCACGTCCAGCCTACGCCGCAGTGTCGGCGGTAGTACGCTGTCTAGGTCATTTTTTGGGATCAATAACTATCTATCTCATCCACAAAAATAAACAGGCAAGGATAATCACAGGAATAAGCATGCTTGGATTTCATAATATTTAATCTGTGACAATCAAATCCACAGTTAATACAAAGCCAGAAGATAAATCGGGGACAAACCCGAGTATTATGCTGAAAGGGAAAAACTAGCTAACTGGTTGGCTACTCCTCAAAGGTAGTCTCCTGAGTGGGAACCGGCTTCTCAACTGTGTCACCTGCTACGTCATAGGGATCATAATAGGTGGGGGCAAGGTCCTCATCCTCGCCTAAAACAACGGATCCAGTCAGGAAAGGAGCAAAGTACACAATGCACAACAAGATTAAACTAAATATTTTATGACAATTAAATATTGATATTATGTTGAGAAACAGCATAACAGAACATTATTATCTCATAGTCAAACTGTAAACAGGAATATGAGAAACAGAACTAGATGAAACAAGAAATGAAACTACAATAGCCAGCAAGAAATATAACATGACCAGAACTATCTGTGTGAACTTGTGTTTGTTTTTAGAATACATAGTTGGCATGTAGGGGTTTATAAGGCTAATCCGGCCGTCATAAACGGCTATTAGACAATACAATCGAGATCCGGCTGATGGACAGTCGTGTACCAACAGCTATTAGACAATACAGGGGAAAGGGTAAACTACATGCCTTCTAGGTATTCTCCCACCCGACATGAAAAATAAGACAGGAACTACCAATATTCAAGACATGAAATTCAGTATTTCTAACACTAGGTGTAAACATCAAGGGTACATGTATGGCAGGAAATTAATTATCATAATATATAAAGATTAACTTGAAGTGCAGGTACTTGCCTATTGTTTGGATCTGATTAAATTTGGCTCTCGGAGAATTATCCAGAGATGAGTCCAAATGCTGAAATAGACATTACCATCACGTTCAGAAGACGTCAAATAGCTAAAAATGCCTGTCCTTGGGTCCAATTTGGAGACAAGGGCAAAAATGGCAGTTTCGGGTCAAAACGGGGTCCGCCGGTGGGCCCGCTGCACCGAAAAACGTGTCCGGGTCAACGGTCTCCAAATTTACCAAACTTAGTGTCAACAGGTCAGGAACGATGATACGAACCCAACGGAACTTCCAGATTTGGATTTCGATGAGCCGAACACAAAATTGCCCGTCGAGCGGGGCCTATGGGGCCTACGACACGCAATTTCGTCAACGTTCTCAGAATCAAACCAAACTTGACCCACAGGACCAGCATATCGCTACGAGTTCGATGGCGCAAGTTTCGTCTCGATCTGACGAGTGTACAAGAAGTTAGGGCGAAATGCAGAAAAGCCGGATATGGGGCGATGTCCTCGGATACGCGTTGATTCCGGTGTGCACGCACACCCGAATCAGCTTCCGCGAAAACTCACACGTCCGTACCGACGATGCGTACGTATCTGTGAAGACCGCACGCGACCAAGTCATCCCGTTTGGCGGGGCGTACTCAGTTCCGGGGTGAAACAGGGTCTGGTTTTTCCTGTTTTTGGATCGCGGTGTGCGATCACCACAGGACGCGATGCCCCGAACAGTTTGTCCGGACACCGAGAGGGTCATACAGGCTTCACAACGCAATTTACGGAATTGAAAACGGAGATACAGGGTGCAAGATACGAGTACCTGAAGAGGCTCGAAAAACCGGATATTTCCGTGTCCGTGTCGTGTCCGACACGACACGGAGAATTGGGATTAGGGTTAGGGTTCAGGGGTGCTTGGCCGGAGATCCGGCGGCTCGGGCGGCGGGGAAGGCCGGAGGCGGTCGAGGGCGGCGCCGGCGTTGCTGGCGGGCACGGCGCCGGCGGCTGGGCGGAGCGGGCGGCCGGCGTTGAGCGGCGGAGGCGGCCAGAGGAGAGGGTGCTGCTGCTGCTGCCGGCGAGGAGGGAGGAAGGGGCGCTGGCGGCCGGCGGCGAGGTGAGGGGAGGTGGACGGAGGCTGAGCCGGGCGGTGGACGGCTACTGCTGCGGCCGCTGCTCGAGCTCGTCGTGGCCGAAGGCAGCCGGAGGGGAGGGGAGGAAGAAGGAGGTGGCGAAGGAGGGAGCTGCGGTGGCGGCGAACGGAGGAGAGGGGATTTAAAGGGCAGGGCCGCGGGGCGTGGGGCCGAGGGAGGCGGCGGGCGGCTCGCCGGCGGAAGCGGCGCCGGACGCGGGCACGGACGGAGGACTCGGGGGCTGGGGGAATGGGGGAGACGGGTTAGCGGGTCCGGGCGGGTCGGGTTCAGGCGGACCCGACCCGACCCGTTAGGGTGTTGGACTGGGCCGCGGGCCGGGCTGGGCCGAAATGGGCCGGAATAAAAATATAATTAATGATAATAATAATAATAATAATAATAATAATAATAATAATAAATAAATAAATAAATAAATAATTATATAGTTTTTAGGTGTTTTAAATTAGGTCCGGGGCCCAATAAATTCCAGAAAAATTACCCTAAGTCCAGTTTTTCATTTTACACCCAAAAATATTATTTCTATAATATTTTAATATTATTTATTATCAATTAAAAATCAATTAACAATTAAAAACCCTGATTTTAATTACAGAAAATTCCCAGAAAATTCCAGAAAATTACGAAAAATTCAATTTTAATATTTTTGAAAAATCAAGGGCTTACAAGTAGGAGATATTTCCTATCATCTTGATCTTCCATCGTCGCTTCGTGAGATACATAATATTTTTCATATATCCCAGCTATGATGGTATATACCGGATACAAGCCATATCCTAGATCATTCGTAATTGGTTGTTGGTACCGGCCTTTCGTATGAGGAGAGTCTTGTATGCATTTTGGAATGGAGAGAGAAAATTCTCAAGAACCGGACTATTCATTTAGTCCGAGTTGCTTGGGGGCATCACTCACCGGACGAGTCAACTTGGGAGCGCGATGATGATATTCGTATTCGATACCCGTATCTGTTTGACTCGTAAGGTATACTTGTTCGTATATTCCATATCCTGATCTTGTCTTGTGCATGCTTGCCTTGTTCTAGATAGCTCATAGCTTATGATTGACACCCGTACCATGATGCTTATTTTATTGCCTAATTCCTGTAGTATCCTTGCGAGATTTTGTGCCTTATTAAAATTCCGAGGACAAAATTTTTCTAAGGAGGTGAGAGTTGTGAGACTCGTCTCACTATTGCTTATTTTTCATGTTCATATCTTGTATATGTGTTCTATTATTGTATATTGCTTCTCGTATATTTTTTTGGATTTCTCTAGCTGTTCTCATATAATTTCTAGATTTGTGAATAGTGTTAACCACCCTTGATATTTAATCCCTCTCTTTCTCTCTCTTCCCTATACTTTCACTTTTCCTTCTTTTATTTCTTCTCCTTTCCTTTCCCCTCCTCCCTAGCCGAGAGCAGCCCAGGACCGACTCCCCCTCCCCTTTCCCTTGGTAGTAGTGGTAGTAGTTAGTGGTGGTTCTAGGCAAGTACATCTTGCCAAATGAGGAAGAACTTGCACTTTTACATTATTGTAGATTTTTTGCATTTTATTAATCTATATTGTGCTCTATGAACTCGTATGCATATTTACTTCTTGGTATTTTTAGTTTTGATAGCTTGGTTGGACTAGATCTACATGTTCAGTTTAATGTATTATTGACATTATCATGGTTTTGATCTCTTAAAACTTGTTGTTTTCCAAAACTAGTTGTTCTATGTCAGAGAGCATCTTATTTTAAGTGGTTTAGAATTTTACTTCTCTGGATTTGAGCTGAAAATGAGGATTTCATAAAGAATCACATTTTCAGGACTTGGAGCTTTTTCCATGACTAAAACTTGTTGTTCTAGGATGAATGAGCTCCATACGGCTTGCTTTGCATGCGGCCTAGACTCCTCGCTCCAAACTCAGCATGCGGCCATCTTGTTGGACGCATGACTGAATCTGCACATGCGTCCCTTGACCAAATGCATAAAACTTGAACGAAAGAAATTTCTCTAAGTTTCTGATTACATGCGGCCCAGAGGAGCATGCAGCCAAAATTGTCTATGCGGCCAAAATTGTCCATGCGGCCCCGAGCTATGCGTCCATTTCCTAATGCATGACTCAGTGCCGCCTTGGCACGATTTATCCCGAATTTATCTTTTCTTCTCTGACACGCTTTATTGGCCATTCACATCGATCATTTTTTCGACACGCTTTATTGGCTAGTCACTTTAGTCACTTCCTGGCCTTGTATTTATTTTTGTCACTCAAACCTTGTCCCAATGAGTGGACCTTGTCTTGATCCATGCGGCCAGCTTTTTGTATGCGGCCAGTTTCTTGCCTGCGGCGAGTTTGATCCATGCGGCTAGTTTCTTGCCTGCGGCCAGCTCATCTCCTACACTTCTAGCACTTATAGTAGCAATAGTTTCCTTCGTTATATGTTTTCTTATGGATTATTTACTCCTTGTGCTTGGCCCAATTAGTTAAATTCATATGATGCATATTATTTCTAAATTTCTTATAACATGGATGCTACACTTAACAGAACATGGAATACTCGGAACATGGAATATAATGGCACTGTTAAACTGAGAACTCCAGGCACCTGACTTGTACTGAATAAACTTGATCAATGACTCCAGATACCTGACATGTACTGATAAACCTGATAGTGGCTCGACGTAGCTCACTCCTGACATGCTAGAATCTCTAGAACTGAAATGCTTGTACTGATAGGATAAATTTCCGTGGTTGATTGCTTTTTCCTGTCCTGATTGTAGTTGTCAAGCTATTGTCCAGTCTTGCATCATGTCTAAGGTAGATGTCTGAGCACCACGGTCAGGAATCCTTGATAAACTTGCCTAAGTTAATAACTAGAATAATTATCTAGAAGCATCTAGAGAGATTTTCTGGCTACATGCTATCCCGGTATCTCAGCGACACCTGATGGATTTGGATCTCTCCGTCGAGAGGGGCACACTTCCAACACACCGCCAAGTGTTACAATTTTCTAGAAAAATACTATATACTTAATTAACCTATGCTATGTACGCTTACATCTGGATAAATCGGATACTCTGCAGGGCATGTGGCTGTATGGAATCTCAACTTCATTTATTAGTAACCAGGATTGTGATAACCCTAGTTAGTTAATGGTAGTAAGCCGTAGGTCATGTTTGGCCGTGATTGCATATTTTCTAGTTTTGTCTTGTCTTGGATCCTCCAACTCTAATCGTGAATTGTATCCGTTACTGATTCCAGAATTATTAAACTGCTTAATTCCCTATTGCATTTATTTATATTTTCTTATGCTATTGTATGTTTGCATGCTGGTTTTAGTTCTTGAGTTGGCTCCCTTGTGGTACTTTACTGTTTTGGGGTCTGACCCTACTGGTTTTGTATGGCCAAATTTTGGAGCAACACCGCAGGATTTCCCGTACATCCCGCCTCCAGATGGTGAACACGAGGAATACCTGAGGACTTTAGTGGATTTTTTCTTCATCACCCACCTGATCTCGTACTTATACTTTTGAGGAAATTTTCCACCGAGCACGTGTTTAGCTCGTGTTTTGATACTTGACATTCTAGCCTGCGGGCCTACATGTAAAGCATATTCTAGACTATAGCTAGAGCTGATCATGTAATATTGTACTCTGCTAGTTCTTCAATTTGGTAACTGGCTTCATGATCATCTATGTATGTATAGTTTGGGACGCCTTACTATTATATGTTTGGTGATTATACTTCTTGTAACTTGTTGCTTGCTGGAGATTGAGACAAGTAGGACTCTTGACCCAGGAATGCCCGTTGGATTGTAGAGTAAACCCTCACATGTCTAGACAGCCGTGACCATATCTCGGGGTATAGAGTACTCAGGTGTACGTAGCTAGCTTTGTCAGTCCTTGTTCTCCAGTATTCTGGTTCTGGAATGTAACACAATTTAAGTGGTGGCCCACGCAGGTCTGAAAATTCAGAAGTGTGGGAATTTATCATTGTTTAGATGTCTCAATCATGCTACTCCGTGATCTCCTCCAACATCGAATTTGTATCCCAGAAATATTGATTCAACAACTGCTTTGATCATCGATCTATCCCGTCCTTCTGATTTGATCCTAATGTTGTCTATCTTTCAGGGACTATTCCTAGTCCTTCCGATCAGCCAGCTAAAGTTTCTAATTGGTGATTATTTTTTGCTGCACAAGCACTAACTCTATTCACCCCATCTAGAGTTTCTACACGATCCTACACATCTATAGAAGGAAAAAAAAACATACATAACCCTATATCCATATATCAAGGTATATAATGGGCCGGGCGGCCCGAAACTCGGTCCTGTCAATGCTTGTTCCGGCCGGCTCGGACCCGATCAATGGATTGGTTTGATAAGGCCCACCACTCCGTGAGTCCGAGATGGGTCTAGATTTTTTACCCGAAAGCCCGGCCCGGCCCGGTTTCGCTGCTGTTTCGGTCCGAATAAATACGAAAAACCCGGTCAGACCGGTCCATCCCCGGTCTGACCCAAAATTATTATTTTTTTGTTTTATTCGTTGGGTAATATTTTGACCAAAATACACCCATTTTGGTGGTTATTTTTTTGCATGTTTTAGGATATTTTGATCATTTTGCTGAAAATGGCCAAAACTCTCTTATAACAACTATATTTTAGGGATATTGTGGGTCATTTTGCATCCCAAAAAAAAAAATCTATAATTAGGTCATATTTCATGAAAATTAACCATAATTTTTTTTCTCTCATCTCTTACAAAATTTTGAAGCAATATAAGTGTGAAAAAGCAATATCATAAAAAATAATCAACTACCACTACAACCACAAGATCACCAAGCTCAACCTACACAGCAACCTCAACCCGTACAACAACAAGAGTTTGATTAAAAAGTTCAACATCATTTTTGCAGAGTTTACAATGAGCACTATACGGAAAGAAGAGACTCGATAGAGTTCTTGTTGAACCTATGTTTGAGTTTCAACTTTCAGTCTCTCTATAAACTTTATTCGCAGTATTACAGATAAATTTTGAATAGAGATTGAAAAGCTGAAACACAAATATTTATTAAATATAAGTTATATATAAAAATCTTAACAAAAATAAAAAAATAAAACATATAAAAAAATAAAAAACTTAACAAACGACTTATATATTAATATATGCATATAATCTGAAAATTTATATTTTCTATTTAAATTTATTAACTTATTACATATATAACTTTTATATATATATATATATATATATATATATATATATATATATATATATATATATATATAATTTAGAATTAAAAAAAAAACTCAGGCCAGCCCAGCCCAACCCTGAACTGGCCCGGACCCAGACCAGTTCGACCCGATCCGCCTCTGGCGGGATCATGGGTCCGAACTTAGTCCAAACTCAGCCCGCTTTTCCTCTTTAGTTGAGCATGTCCTGGACCGAATCCGGTCAAACACGATCATTATGTGTATTGCAGGCTGACCCGGCCCAATTAACAACATGAACCATATCACTATACAATACAATACTATAATCCATATCACTATGCAATGATTTAATACCTCCTTGGCTTGTCATGCAAGTATACAAATAGCGGTTTGGGTTAATATGTAAAGCATATGCTCTATTATTTAATCTTTATTTGGTACCGTGAGTCTGAGAGATCAGATGATATCTATATTTATATTAATGACTAGCGCCCAAAACTAAGGCAACAGCGATAGGAATCTCGTAGCACATTACAAGACCAAACAGAAATTTCAGCCAAGCAGATTACCATACTACGAAAGAAATGCAAGAAACATCTTATGCTCGAAAGTAGATAGTATTTTTAACGCCTACATTGCATTTTCTTTTTAATTTCTGACAAGAATTAATAATGTCATTGGACATGCTTTGTATTTTTATAAATATTGAACAAGAATTCTAATAAGGGATCTTATTTTAGCCACAATGTAGCCTCATCTTCAATGGCTGCATCCGGTGTTCGGCGCTCCCGTGCAAGATTTTCATATTTAATGGTTACTTATTTTTTGAATATGTCTGAGGTCACATCACTAAAAAAAGAAAAAAAAAAAATTACATCATTTTATTTACAACATATCCTGCAAATGTTATAAAAATAGAAAATCTTCTATAGCCTTTATTGTAAAAACGTTATAAAGTATATGTGCAAACAATATTTTATATTCAAACGTTAAAGCTTCTACAATAATCATCCATAAAAGTTGTGTATTGCTGTCTTCAACAACATTTTACTAATATCGTAAAACTTATTAATTTTGACAACATTTATTTAATGTTGTCAAAGTTATTACTTGTAACAATATTTTTAAAATATTGTAAAAATATCATGTTCAACAATATTTATTAACTGTTATAAAATTTCTATATTTTACAATGTTTGTTTAATGTTGTAAAATTAATTTTAATTTACCATTTTATATAAATGTTGTGTATGTATTATCTTTTAACAATATTTAAAAAATATTGTAAAAGAGTTATATTCAACAACTTTTATTAAATATTGTAAAAGCTGTGTATTTCACAACGTTGTAAATTTATCTTTATTTTGCCACTAAAAATAGACGTTTGAATGTATTTACCTTTTCACTATTTTTAATTGTATATCCATGTATTTGACTAAACAAAAGAAATATTTTATTTTAAGTTACATGTTTCTTGCATGTGTGTAGTGACAGAAGTCATCTTCTATGATCTATAAATCAAACCACCCCCCCCTCCCCCCCCCCCCCACCCACCCACCCACCCGTCCCGTCCAAAAAAAAAAAAAACAGAAGTCTTCTATGATCTTTAAATTTGTTATTACAAGCTGTGATTAGTCGACAAATTATTAATTTTGATTACTATATATGGTATTTTCTTCTATTCTTTAAATAAGCTTGAGTTGATAAAGAAATTTAAAGGAACAAAGTCATTTTATTGCTAACAACAACATGACATGTTGTATGACACTAATCAAACAATTGCACACTGGAGAGCAATTATGAACTAAACTTTTACCAGTTAATTGCGACGGTGCCCACTCCACACCTAGGTACTCCATAATCACAGTCTAAACAGAAAATGACTCACAAATATTATAGTTCACCTATAATAGGTATCCCTAAATTATTTGCCACATCCGCTAGGGTAATAATCATTTCTTCGAGCGGGAGCTGAAATGTATTTCGTCTGGATTACCAACGCTCAATTAGACTTAGGATCAAGTCTCTATTGTGAAATAGGAAATGTATTTGGTAATGTACTCATATACGTGCACCAAGATTTCTTGGTCACTATAGTCAGCTTCCAACACCCAAAGTTGTTCTCATACCACTATGTGCTTTGCTCTTATATGTATATC